>OMNV01013225.1:0-27309 GCA_900303265.1 Brotula barbata
TTGGGGAGGAGAGGAGCAGAGGGGTGGAAGAGAGGAGAGAAGGATAGAGAAGGAGAGGGGAGGAGAGGAAGAGAGGGGAGGGAAGGGGAGGAGAGTAGGGGTGAGGAGGGGAGAGATGCGATGAAATGTTACATTTTCTAAACTCACCCTCAGTTTGGTTCTCTGTTCTAAACACGCAGAGGTTCAAGTACCATTTCTTCTTGGAAATCCCAGGAGGTCCCAAGCATCTTACGTAATTTTTCTGTTTTAGTTCTCCGTCAATGTCCGGAGGTGAAAACATTTAGGAATCCCAGCTTTTGACATCTTAAGGAATCCAGTTAAAACTGACGAGGAGTTAAAATACTGTGAAATGAATTTGACCACGAGGGAATTGGAAAATTAGAAAAGACAGATTTATATGGTGTTAAATATGAAGACTAGAGGAAAGTAAAACTCCAGCAGAGCCTCTGTGTCCTGCAGTTGATACAGACAGGCTGACTGCTGTCTGAACACAGACACAGAGCAGCATGAGCATCCGCCTCACAACTGGACATTCAGCCTTCCCTCTGCTGTTACCTCCGGAGATTCCTCTGCGTGTTTTTTGCCTCTTGAAGTGCATGTTTTAGTGACGGGGTTTGATGAGAGCTGTGAGACTCAAAAATATAGTCAAGAAAGTGAGCAAAAAGAGGATCTACCCGGTTTGTTTTGGGTCTGACAGGACTCATCAGTATCTGCTTTCTCAGTCTATTAACCTGTGTAAATTATACTTCTGTGTAATACCAAAATACACAGCATGTCAAAGTACTGCCACTCTACTTTGTTGGGGAAGTTCACTGAAGAGTTCATCTTTTTGGCAGCATTGCACAGCAGCAGTAATGTACGGAGTTCAGATTTGGGGTTTTTTTTTTATCGTGTCATAGATGTTTTTTGTGTAGTATCACAGTGTAGTATGAAGGTAGCAGCGTGTACTGTTTGTCAGTGATGTTCTGTCACTGTAGTGGGCCTGTGTACTCATTACTTCATTTTAACAGCCTTCTGTCAGTGAGGTTGGTCAGGCGTTCTGCCAGTAGACACTTTCTGTTTACAATCATATAAAACTCCCACTGACTTGAGATTTAGCTGTTTCTCTTCAATATGACGTATACCTTCCCTTTTGTTTTGAAATACTTTGAGCCAAATTGGTTGCCCTGAAGTGTTGGTGAGAACTTGGGGACCAGCTGGTGGGGTGACTCTGGTCTTGGCACAGCAAATACACTGCTGGAATTCACACACCGGCCTCAGCAACAGGTGGAAGCGGTCTAACCGCTATCCTTACATATACCAACCTCTGCCATATTAACCCCATTATATCCTATCGCATATCGTAGCTCCTTTAGCTGACACACACATTTATAATGACACAAACAAGCGAGGAGGATAATAACAGGCCAGTGTGGTATGAGTCAGAGGAAGATTTCACTCAGATAATCCACTCAGCAAGCAGCACAGATCCTCCAATATCCTCTGTGTTTACTCTCTCCGACTGCTGGTAGACTACACTCTCTCTTTGTCTCTTTTGTCTGACTCCACCTCCCTATAGTCTCTCTCATCTATGTGTTTATGGGTAAAGTTTGACACAAATAATTCTGCCAATGTAGCACTCACACTCACAATGCATTAAAAAGTGTGTAAATATATAAAAATGTGTAAATACTGTACATGCCAAACTGACCGATGTTCTGCATGCCAGACTTTGTGTGCTGGTCTGGATGGATTCGTGTGTTGGGACTTACGCACACATTTATTTGTTCTATGTAGTTCGGACCCTTAATGCATTGTCCACTAAATATTCAAACTACTGCATATGATCAAAACAACTTCATACTGCAAGGAAGTATGAGAATGAGTGTGTGTGTGTGTGCGTGTAGAACATCACCGTAGCGATGCCAGCCAGGCTCAGGCCTGTCATCGGCGTGGTAACAGACGTTGTCTCTAAGAAAAGCTGGGTATGTTTGTTGTTATGTTATGGGTAACTATGTTTACTGAGTGGTGTGAGAGTGTGTGTGTGTGTGTGTATGTGCAGGATAATTCAGAGGGGCCAGGGGCATGTGAAGGCCACCGCCAGTGTGTCTGGCTGATTTAGTCTTTAGGGTGTGTGAGGCGATAGGATGTGTGTGTGTTGAAGTGACAATGAGTTTCCTCCTCGGAGGTGTGACGTGTTAACATACTTTCGCAGCTGATGTCCTCCATTTGCTACAGTGACAATGTTTTGTTTGCCGTGTGTTTATTTGTGTGTATTTCAGTGATTGTCAGTTGGTATTTGTGAAGGTGTGTCTCAGGTGTGTATTTGTGTACTATTTCCTGACACTTCAGTAATCTCTGTGGAGCTCTGTTGTTTGTTAGATGTCATGAATCCAGCAGGAAAACCTCGGAGGTCTCACTTTTCCTTTCATTTTCTGCAAGTCTCAGTGGTTTCCTCTCTCTCTCTCTCTCTCTCTCTCTCTCTCTCTCACACACACACACACACATATGGAGTTCATGGGCCCTGTCTTGTCATCTGTACCATCAACAACCTCCAGGACTCACACTGTAAGCCAAGACCAACACACAGAAAATAGACAGTGGCAAAATAGCCGAGTTGTCCCGAGCAAACCGGCCTTGCGAGCCAGATTTTCCTTTTCACTTCCCTTGACATGGGACTGAAATGATGCATCATTGTCCAAACTACATCTGCCTGAGAGTGATGGAGGATTTATCTCCTTAACTACAGATTAATGGACATGGCACTCCACAGATGTGCGCGCGCGAGGAACTGCAGCCTCGCACACGAGCCGTGCCACGACATCCAGGCCCCCGCTGAGAAATAAAAGCTTTAGTGTTATGACAGCTGTGAACATGCTCCTATGTATGGGTCATGTTTCATACGCTCTAAACCGACACGTGCACATGTGAACACTCTGAAAATGTATCCATCTAATGTTTATTCTTGGAGTGACCATTTAGATTTTATTGTGAAAAATTAGGCGTAACAGTGACGTTAAACGTTAAACCTGTCAGTGGGAACAACTGGAAGATTTTTTTACTCTTACACTTCACTGAATAAGTCACATTTTAGAGATTTTGATGTTCTTAAAGCGTTTTTCCGGCAATTATATAATTTATAGTTTTCAGGGTTTTCAGGAAAGGTCCAAGTTTACATTTGCTAGCATTGTTTTTATGGGGTTTGTACGTCATTTTGTGGAGATATTCGGCGTTCACCTATCAGCTCCATGGTCAATAGAATGGAGCCTTATGGATCCATGAACAAAATCCATGAAAACCCACAAAAAGCCTCTAAAAGTTCAACGTTAATACTGTTCTCCCATATATTTACCCAGGAGTGTCTGTATTTTGCTCTCCTGTTGTACCGTCCAGGTGTTTTCTCACAGCTGGGAGGGCATCAACCTCGTTATAGCTAAACACGGCTACATTGAGCTTTTATTGTGGTGAGCACAACCTCTGTTTGTGCTGTTTAAGAAAATGTGACATGGCACCAAAGGTATCCAGTCAAAGCTCCACAGACCTCCACTTTCCATCTATTCACGTCTCCTCTAACTTGAGTTTGAAGTGCTCACCCTGTGCACTTCATGACCTGAACAATGACTGATCCCAGTGTCTGTTAGAAACCCATCCAATCTATTTTTGGTGTGGTACCACCAGCACAGAGTGGGAGAGACTTCCTGAGATTAAATCAAACCCTGCAGAATGCCGTGACACTCCACAAGTCCACCCCTTCTTTATTTAAGAGCCCACTGAAGACCTAGTTTAAAAGCCAAACGACTGATTGGTCCAGACAGCCGGACGGGGGCTGTTTTGGGGAGGGGGGAGGCAATGAAATCCTCTAGAAACACGAGTCAGCAGATATAACTGAGCTGGACCACCAGCTGTGTCACTGTAAAATGTCCGGCCCTCTCTCCCCTGACCTACACACAGTTGTGCCATCTCGAAAAATGTTACCCTTGGATGACCTTAGTATGTGTTTAAGTGGAACTATTCTGTGACCTAATAAATATTTAGCACGTTGGAATATTTCTCGCTCGTCAAAGCACACAATCCACAGTGGGACATATTTGTGGACTGTGTGCTCTGTGGAGATACCCTGAAGTCTGAAGTGTTTGTTTCCTTAATAGATATCAACTCTTTCATTATCCTAATTGGAAGCTTAAAGTGATAATTATTAAGTTTTCTTGCTTATAAACATCTAAATTTAAGGCCAATACTCCGTGGCATTTTTGTTTCGTTTTCTTAGTTTTCACGCATCTCCCTGTTGGATTTTCATATACCGTGTCTGACCTGACATTCCTGGGAATATGATGCAGTCAGTGCGTCCTGGGTCACATGACAACATCGCCGTCTTTTGTGTCGATGAATAAGGAAGTATCAGGAAGGCGACTCCAGCTAGATGTTTGCATCATCTTTTCTCTTCAGGGTAATCCTTAATCTAATATTTCCCTACACCATAACAGCACCAAAGATTATGTAAACAAATCATGTTGATAATGTCACTGTTACAGACAACAGAGGCTAAAGCGGAGGCAGCGATGTAGACGGCGGTGGTCCGGGAGGCCGTTAAATTCATTACAACACGTGGACGGAATGTTTTTCCGCTCTTCAAAAACTTTTTCCGTTTTTTAATCACCTTCTTTGTCGCGTCTCACTCTTCTCACTTGAGCACTCCCGCCGTGTTTGGTCGGTGTCTGTAAGCGTTCAGAAAACGTGCACAAATACGAACAGAATGAACGCAGAGTCTGGTCGGAAGACTCCGTCCCTGGACGGATTTAATGTTGAGTATAGAATGAGCCTTTAATTTACATCAACACGCTGCTGTCTTGTCTGTATGGAAATTAGTTTAGTTTCCCACACTTGGGTTTATTTTGCTTTTAAGAGCCTCCTGCTGTGGTACCTAATATTTGAGTCTGATCAGGATTATCATCTGTAAGAGCAAGAAATTGCTGCTATTGTGTTACTTTTTGCTCAGGCCTCCGAGGCTTGGGTAGACTACAGTTCTGATCATAATTCCTCTCGTAAAAAATGTGTAGTGTTAGCCTGAGCTGTGGTGAGTCTGTGTGTGTTTTCTTGTTTTGAAGTGTATCAGTGGTGCGGTAATGTGCAGGGATTAGTCAAAGCTGAAGGCTCACAACTCTAAATCTCATTATGCAGGAGGAGGAGGAGGGAAATGAATGACTTAGGAGAAGACCTCAGCATGTATTCTCCCACGCACCACATGCACACGCACACGATTGTTTAATCTGGTGCGTCCCCTAAAAGCCCTCAAACCTGAGCAGGTATCTCTTGGGAAGTGGCCATCGTGTTCGTGCCCAATCCCAGCTGGGACTCGGCGCTTGATAAAAGTTTATTTCAGTCGTGAACCTGGAGTTACTTTGGTCGATCATATAAAATAAATATGACTCCCTGTTTGTTGTGATGTTAAAGATGTGATGAACCCGGTGAGAATGTAAACTGAGCTCAGGCAGTAAGTGGACTCCAGGTCCACGTCGCTCTATCACAGCAAGGTCTAATTATAGAGACAGAACGAGACAGAGACACCCTGGGGAATGATCTTCAGTCAGGAGGATTAAGGCTGTCACTAATCTACACATTCTTTTCATTATTAGGATTAAAGTGATCAGGAGTTATTGTTTTACTTCAAGTGTGCAATACATCCTTGTTGTTTCTGCCCTGTTGTGTTCCGGTATTGTGAAGATGACTGCGTAAGTTAGCTTAGCTTATCTTAGCGCCAGGTCAGATGACCTCTTCGCACTTGCCACCTTCCTGAATAATTATGTGCAATTTCAATCAATTATTTCTATAATGGAGTAGCTGATGACATTTGACAGTGATAGAGTTTATAGACATGTTGTTACTTTTGTATTACGTTGCATTGCTTGTATGAGTAGTAAATAGATATTCAAACTTATGTGTAAGAAAATTCCAAATTCTGAAATCGGCAACAGAAATCAGTGGAATTCTGTCGGCTTAACCAGCAGAATGTTAAGGAAAAATACCTTTTGGACCTCATGCAGGGGTTTGAGAGTGAGTGAGGTTGACATATTTTGCAGTGTGTGTGAGGTCACAGTAAAACTGTGTGGGTTAGAACTGGGTGTCGTCCAAAACAAAACAGTAAAACACGAAGCAAACCTTTAAGTGCAAGCTTTCCTTTCCTTCTTTCCCTCATTCATCTGTCTGCACTCTGGCTTTTACACGGCTGCACACGCACACACATAGACACACTTTACAGCAAGCCATAGAAAAACACACAGGCCACACTGACTCGTCCTAGTGACCATTCCAGCTTTGTGACAATAATAAAATCCAGAGCCAGGAAAAAGTGGAATGACCAGCAAACAGACACGTGTACAGACAAATCCTTCCTCCAGCGTGTCAACATAGTCGCCATATTGTTTCTCAACGTGGAGGATAGAAGCTGAGAGAAGACGCGCAATGTCATTATTGTCTGTTAGAAACATGTTTTTGTCTTCCGGTTATGATTGAAACGTTCGCACCTGGTCAGCATTTTGTTTGTTTGATCTGATTCTACTGGCTGGATGCGTGGACGAAACAAAGACCTGGCCCGTTACTGAAACCAGGTTCCCTGTATACACGACATCACTGCTGAAAATGGGGAATAACTGAAGCTGGTTACTGAAGCTGGTGTAAATGCTCTTGCTCAAAATCAGTCTGACTGCTGAGTTTTCGCAATTTGTTGCAAAGCAATTTGAGTCACTTTCTGTGACTTTTAGCTAGCTTGTGAGGTAGCCAGCAGTCAAAGTTGTAGTAGCAGCTAAACCCATCAGACTTGGGCGAAGTCAAGAGGAAGAAGCAGTGATTTTGAAAAAAAGGATATACAGTAGATCTCTGGAGAAATGAATATCATGAAATATTGAAGTGGTGAATGGATGGAGGAATACAAGAATTTGAGGAGCGGATTACATGCACAAACTAACTTTTCTTGAGAAATCAAGCTGGAACAAGGAAGTTAATCAACACAAAGGAAACTGGAAAATCGATTTTTTTTTCTTTGTGATCCTGAGCGTAAGTCTGAGTGAATCAAGTGAAGTTTGAGCCTTATCACTGCCGCTGACATGCTCCTGATGCGTAGCAGCCGTTTTGGTAAAGGTCACCCCGACAGGCCCACTTGTGGCTTGATAAAAAACACGACGGGATGATTACCACATTCACCGGACCACAGTGTTATCAAGTGGCCACTTGATTTCCAGGTAAATCTGGGAAGAGAAGAACAAGGAAATCAGACCAAACTGGCTTCAGAGGGGAACACAGAGAGCCTTGGTGTGGTTTAGGGACCACACTGAAGCCCCCAGAAATATACCATGTACTGGATCGGCAGCAACATATCTGTCCAGCCCACGTGACTTCAGAAACTACCTTAGTTTCAGAATGTTACTTTAGTGTCATATAAAGATATGTCCTCTTAGCCAAAATAATGAAAATATCCCTATTTTATCTTATCGGTTGATTTCCATCCCATCCTATTGAGCGAGACGTGGAAGAGTCTTGAAGGCTCTGCTCATTTTTTTTGCCTAGAACAGCCAGACCAGTATGGTAAACAATAAATTCTTCATCATCAACTACTAATTAGATGTTAGAAAGCGACCAGAGCAACATTTGACAAAAATAACGAGGCTAAGACGTAGATGTATTTTGGGAAGGGGGAATTCCAAATCTTACGCTGTAAAGGGTGTAATGGCTTCTCCTCAATCTGCCTTTATAGTTTTTGATTACCCAGCATCAACTGGGCTCTCAACATTCTGGCTCGTGTAATGTGGCCACTCTCCCGTTCTTTTTTCCTTTCCTTTAAATTAATTCAACATTACAAATCTTCTCAGATGTCGGAGGGATTTCATGAATGTCGCTGCAGAAATGCTGCTACAGATGGAGAGACAGACAGGCCTATAATTCCTCCTCTGTGTATGGAATGATAATGATTTTGACCCTGGCCTTGGGTTAGCCTATCTTGGCTTAGAAACGTTTGACTGAGCTCCAGACAGGAGGACAGACAGGCCGGCTCCGTAGCCAGGATACAGACTTCATCTGGGGGTGTGTCCGACGGTTTGTCCTGTCTTTACCTCCGCATGATTTATCCACTTTATCATCAACGCACAACTCGGGATTTACACACTGCCTCACAACTCCCATGTGGACAGATGTAGAAATGCACAGAATGGACGTCATAGCAGTCAGGAAAATTATTTTCTATTATACTGGCGTGTGCATACAAGTTAAATCTAGGCCGATGCACATAGTACGCAGCTGAATCAAATGGAAACAAAGTAAATGCATTTCGTAGACTCACAGTAGGCTGACTGCAGACACACACACACACACACACACTCAGTAACTTGACCATATGGTATTGCACAAATCAATATGCTTCAAGAAAATCATGTAAGAACATGGATTAGTAGGTTTGAGCATTTTGGAGAACAGGATGAACACAATCCATGGGACACATGGAATACCACAGATTAATCATTTAATTCTAACTTTAGTTACATACATGTTTGTTCATTATCGCCTCAGAAAGTGGGGTTTACAGTTTACCGTGGAAAGTGTTATTTCTCACCGGTTGCCAAGGCATTGACAGCTTGCCAGATGTCACCTCATCACGTGACAATGCTGAAAGAATGTTGTGGAGATAAACAGTGCGAGGTGTTAGCCTCATTATAACATAACACAATTCTATTTGGGAATCCAGAGGACCCATGTAACTTTTACTTCTATCTTTGTACTGTGCAAAGAAATAGTAACAGGGGGTCAATTCAAAAGCCTACAGCCTGGCAAACGTCCAGAAAAAGCTAAATTCCCCCGAAAATCTTGACATCAATTTTCCAGAGTATCAATTTGAGGGTGCATTACAAATAGTAATTTTAAAATCTAACAACAGACAAGAATAGTCAAATATGTCAGTGGTAGGATAGTGGCAGTGACGGAAATAAGAAAATGCCAGGTACATCAGTATATGAAGGTGACTGTAAACATTTTTGGGTTCTTTAATCAGAATGTGTGTGTGATGCTGTAGTTGAAGGACAGGAATGATGAGGTTTAGTATCATTGTCGTTCTTTATAAGAGCCTGTAGCTGCTGCTTCCTAATCTGAGCTCTTTCCATGTCGTGACCCGAATACCTCACTGCTGAAGCCCAGCCAACAGTTCATTAACATTCCAACAGAGCTCTAATCACCAGTGCAGCAAGTGTGTGTGTGTGTGTGTGTGTGTGTTGTGTGTGTGTGTGTGTGTGCGCGTGTGTGAGGGAGAGAGAGACAGAGAGAGAGAGAGCATGCACGTGTTGCACTGGGAGTGAGGACGCGGTGCTAGTGTGATGGAGTGGCTGCCTCAGGTGATCGGAGCCGTGCGCTGTGATTGGTTCATCCTCTCACAGCTAAGCGTCGCCTTCCTCTCATAACACAAACGATTGTGTCACTTTTTTGACACAAACAATAGATAGAAGTTTAATTTGTCTGTTTGTAGTATTTCTTTGTTGAATTAGAGTGTGTGTGTGTGTGTGTGTGTGTGTGTGTGGTTATTACCGCCTCCTGTTTATGTGTTTGAGCATGATCCATGGGAGACCCCATTAGAGTTTAGTGGTGACCAGGATCTGGATTACATTACTTGACTGAGGGGTCGGGCTATTTAAAAAATGACAAAAAAACAAACAAACAAAAAGAACAATGAGGGAGACCTGAACAAAAATTAGGTACAGAGACCACAAGGATCCGGTGATGGGAGATTTGTTGTCAGACAGGGGCGGGGTTACAAAGTATTTATAGAATCACTGTGAAGTACCAAATAGGGATACAGACACATAACTGTCAGCATCATGGAGCCAAGATGATGCTGAGTCAGTGAGGAGTAAACAATATGCATCTTCAACTGTTATGGATCTGGACAGATAATGTCCATAATGTGTGATTGAACTGGAGTTCACAGGCCATGTGCAGTTAACATTTAAATTCAGAATGATGAAAAATATAAAATTTTCGATTCAGGATCAATCTGTGGGACAAAATCCACAAAATCCATCATTGTGGAAAAACCGGGAAAACCTCGTCTGATATCTTATAAGATGTTGATGATCGAGTTAGAGTTTATGCTGAGCTCATAAAGGTCATTTTTGTTGTAGCTAACTGTTCCTTTGTCTCTGCTTGTGTCTCTGCAGAGAAGCTGTACAACTCCAATGGACGTGACCTCAGAAGAGCACTTTTCTCTCTGAAGCAAATTTTTCAGGTAAACACAAGACACACACACACACACATATATAACACACAATTACTGTCACACTGCTGTTGTAGGACACAACTGGTTACCGTGGCCACAGATGACAGCCAACTCCCTCCACGTGGCATTTTTCTGTGTGCATGTGTTTGTGACAGGGTGGTGTGTGTGTGTACACAAGGGTGTTTGCACGTGTTTTTCTGTGACTCTTGCATCTTGCTGTATGTCTGTGAATCTTGAAGTGAGATGATTCAGCCACACACACACACTTGCACGTACACACATACATACATGGTCAACCACAACAAGTAATTGGTGTGTTTTATGTTTATTGGGGCAATGCTGCCAAAATTAAAAATATGATATGTAATGTGAAGAAAGCCCAGAAACCGGGCCAGCATCCCAGGGAGTTGTTGTTCTTTTCCATGAAAGGCTGCTGTTGAATTTACAACAAGACATCATTTCAAGGTGCACGGCATACCTGAATGAACAAATTTAAAGTTGTTTTTGTTATAAGAGATGCCAGGCTGTCATCAACACATTGCAAAACACCTGTTTGTGGAAATGTGGAGTGCGTGTATCAGCTGGCACGAACACTTTGTAACAATCAAATCGAAATCCTGCACATTACTGCAGCCATGTGGTCAAAAGCTGTAGTGATTCCGTCTCTTCCTGTCTCAGGATGACAAGGACCTGGTCCACGAGTTTGTGATGGCCGAAGGTCTGACATGTCTCATCAAGGTTGGAGCGGAGGCTGACCAGAATTACCAGAACTACATACTGAGAGGTATGGTCTCTCCCTCTCCCTCTGCCCTCTCTCTCCCCTTGCTCTCTCTCTCACTCTCCCAAAGAGAACAGAATCAGGTATTTATGAGAGGTGAGGTCATTTTTAAAAAGAGGAAAAGGGAAACGATGGTTATAGTGTCACAGCGTGAACAGATTTGTTGTCTCAGGTTTGGTTTTTGTCAGTGTGTCGTATGTGTTTTTCTTCATGTGTGTCATGATGGGGTGGTGTTTGAGGTCACAGACCTCTACTCACCTCCAAAACATCTGATCGTGGTTAATCATTGGATTTAAAAGGTTTGGGAGGAATGTGTCTATTTATAGCACAGATCTAAGCCTCTTGTTTGTCCTTCATCATTTTACTGTCAAAGTAAAGGGTTAGAGAAATAGGGTTTTTTCAAACTCTGCTGATCTTTCCTGATGTGTAGAAGAACGACACACTTTGTATTAGTTTAGTTTATTTATTTGTCACATACACAACCGTAAAAGGTTTAATGTGTATTTGGGTTTGCATGGATTTCCCAGTATGAAAAGAAACCAAACTAAGGGGGAAAACGCTCCTCTTAAAACACAATTAAGACTGATTCAGACCAAAGCAAACAAACTACAGGTGTGAAAACGTGAAAAGTTTGAGCCTCTTCATTGTCACTCGACTAGAAATGTAGGAGGTCTTTGGATGAACTAAGAGTAAAGAAATTCAGATGTATGGGCAGAGTTTCTTGAGGTGTAAATCAGAGGTGGTCTTTGGAAGGCATATGGAAGAATACAAAAGAGAAAGGAAGAACCAAGACACACAGACCAAATCTAATGCAAATGACTCCATGTTATTGCAATTTTTTTTTTACAGGAACCATGAGTCAGTGCACGTTCAGTTCAGCTGTCCCTCGTCGCTTGGCTAATATGTGCCGCGTGGGCCTGTAAAGCCCTCTGTGACACAAATAAACTTGAACCGACTGGGCAAAACGGCCTTCCAGATTTGATCATGTTAATCGAATTAAAAAGCATTTTGTTTCAGTAAGTTCATCTCTGTTCAGTGCCTTGGCTCTGAAAATTACATTTCCACGTTCATTAGTTGTTTTCCTGTCATGCAGGGCGTATACGGTGTGTCTATAAATAACACCTACTCCTCTGTTACCAAGAACAGAGGACATTCGAGGAAGTCGCTCTCACTTTTGCTTTCACTTTCACACATGCACATATATAAGGTCTGCCTCCCAACATGAGGTACTGTTACTCCTTTTAGGAGAAACAGATGGCAGAGTGTTTGTTTGTTGCCAGTTGCCCAATGATTTGCTATTTGCGGCCTGCTGATAAATGTTGCAGGTCAGCTGTGACGCCACTGTGGATCCTGTTAGCTGAAACCAAAACACTTTCTAACCTGCTGACGGAAACTTTTCCCCTTAGAAGCCATCCAGATCCTCACCGCAGTAAGAGCACTGCGACGGAGGACGTCCCATAACACATGGGAATAATTCACAAGCGTTTGTTCAGGTGTAGCAACCTGGCATGGACATGACGCACACTTTTAACCATGCGTTGGTGTAATGAGATAGATGAGCCTGTACGGGTGTGTATTTTCAGCCGCTGTTGCAGGATCTGACGAAAGAACACACACACACACACACACTTTGTATATTTCTTGTCAAAAGTATGAATTTATTGATATGATTGTTGATTCGCTTAGTAAAATACTTAAGGCTCAGACATGATACAAAGATTAATAACAGTGTATCTCCAGCAGTATCAATGAGTGTTTACACGGGTGTAACAGATTGAATCACAACAAACTCATTTTGTTTGTATCAGTATAACAGACTTATGCGGCTCACACGTACGAAGAATACAAACAGAACAAACACATGCATCTTGATCTGTTGAAAAGTATTACTGAGTGTGTACTTTAGCCCTTGAATGCTGTGTCCTACTCTTTACACTGACACTTCACATGAAGGATGAAGGCGATGTAGAACAGCTAAAGAATTGCACAGAATCCCAAGTCTGGAATTTCTTTAATCAGAATGCCGTATGGTCGAATGGAGTATTCCACGATGCTTCTCTCCATCTCTGGTGGTGTTCCTTGTGCTAGAGGAATAAGCCAGTAGTCACTTCTGTCCTTGCAGATGTGTCTCATGGCAGGATTGATGCGATTTTGCAGGATCACCTTGTAACTTTTCCCCGTGGTCTTCGAGCGGAGGGTGCTGGCGTAGTTCTCTTCCGCCTCACGTATATTTGGCGTGGAGTAGATTCCACGTCCGTACGCTGCTCTGGGTCCCGGTCTGTAGCTGTTGCTGATGATGCCCCTCGCTCCGTCTATGTTTGTTCCGTGGTAGGAGACGGGCCATTCTCCCGGAGCAGAGTTTGGTCTCCATCCATCGGTGCCCAGCCACGCGTCTCCGTCTGGATATTTACCTCTCACTTTTAAGGCGATACGGTACCATCCTGTCGGACGCTGATAAGGCTCGTTCCCTCTCTCACACGGAGCCAAGTCGGACATATTTGTGAAATCACAGTCATATTTAGGGTCAAAAAAATCATCCTCGCTTATAAACAACTTCTTCACAAGTGAGAGAAGATTCCCCAAGATGTTGTTGATATGAAAGACATTCACCGACAAAACATCAGACCCTCTCCTCTGTGTCGAGTCACAGGCTTTGACTTCTTTTCCAAGCAGCAAAGATAAAACTTCAAGCTTCAAATCGGAGTCCAAACTCATGTTGGAAGAGGATTTGGGAGCAAAGTTGTTCTCTCGGTCCTGCTCTGGTCGTGTCTGAGGTCTTGTCGGCCCGTGCCAGAGTTCTATTTTCCAACACGCAGTGAGAGTTGTTTTCAGTTTCACTTTAGGCTGAGAGCCGGTAGCCTGCCGTCAGGTCTGCCTAAGATAAGATAAGATTTACTTTATTGATCCCAAACATAACTAAACTAACTTAATACATGTACAATATCATATGAGGGAAAAAGAGCCCATGTACAAAAAACAGTACATTTTTTATCTAAATACACAAAATAGATGAATTTTTTAAAAAATCCCCAAAACATTTTGTCATGATTTCCTTATTTACTGAAACATGAAGACCAGTAGGATAAAATAGTCCATCAGCCTTTATAAACCTGGTTATCAAGCGGGATGTACCAAGTCCACTCTTACCTGTTAATAAAAACATAAAAGTTGAGTATAAAGTACTTCAACTGTTGTTCCACGTCCCCCAAATTCTCAGTTGGTGTGAGAAACCACATGGTCCTTTCTGTGAAAGGACGTGGCTTGAACAAAAGAGTTTAAGTACCTTTCTCCTGTTTTGCGTACATGCGGGTCATTAATTGTGAGTCTGTGAGAAACTACCAGCAGTCTGTTGAGATTAACTGGTTCACTTGATTATGTTTTCTTTCTCTCAGCTCTGGGGCAGATCATGCTGTATGTGGATGGGATGAACGGTGTCATTAGCCACACTGAGACAGTCCAATGGCTGTACACTCTGATTGGCTCAAAGGTATAGTGCACACTCAACAAGAAAACCTTTGTGCTTCACTCCTGAACTTGGAAACCTCTCCAAAGGAAAAGCTGTCTGAATGGTTGTCTGTGGCCCTACAAAATAATGTTTTTTTTGTTTTTTTATTCTATAACATTGACATTTTTTTTTTTACCATTATCTTTATCTTTATCTTTTTTACCATAATATTTTAAGAATGTTTTTACGTCAACATAAGAACATAACCTCCTTGGTGGAGGTAACGTTATCGTCCACCCAATCGTTTCACCACACACAAACCTGAAGCTCAGGAAACAGCTGTAGTGTGGCAAACATCATTGTTGATGGTGTCCTGTGCCCTGATTTTCGGCTGGTGTCTCTTGTTTGTGTTGTGGTCCATCTTTATATCTCCACTGTGTTAAAACATGCTGGTTGCACTGTTTGCTGTTTCTGTGTTAGTTTGGAGGCTTTGTGTTTTTCCCTCTTAGTTCCGTCTGGTGGTGAAGACGGCTTTGAAACTGTTGCTGGTGTTTGTGGAGTACTCCGAGTCCAACGCCACACTACTCATACAAGCCATCGCCACTGTGGACACCAAAAGAGGTACAATTTACAGCACCACCGGCTAAGTAAGGGGTGATGTATTGTGACAATGCGATAACTGTAACAGGAATCTCTTACACTACCCGCTTATTATTCAGGTCTGATCCAAAGAAATAAATAATTTCACACAATCTATGAATTTTCATTGAAGTTATTATTAACCGCAAACTCCCACCCCAGAAAAATAGTCCCAATGGCGTGAATCGGCACTAGCCTACTAGCTATGTTGCTACACACCTAGTGAGCTACACAGTAGCAGTCTATTTAGTGTTAAATTGCACATTCTCGTTGTTTTTGACAAGCAGCACAGTGAATTCTACATGTTTTTGGGATGTTGATGTTGACAAAGTGTTGCTTTTCGGTTTGATAGCCTGACTTGTCTTCCTGTCAGGTAACGACAAGAAGTCAATGCTAGTTTGTAGCTCGTTTGCCATGCTGAAAATTGGTAGAAGAAGATTTGAAGTTTGATTGATGATTGATGTTTGTGGACTTGTTTCAAGGCTTCAAGCCATGGTCCAATGCCATGGAGATCTTGCATGAGAAGGATGGAGTCGATACAGAGCTGCTGGTCTACGCCATGACCCTTATCAACAAGGTACAGAGCTTTAAAGACCCCTCTATTCTGGATGTAGACCAACCTATCGGTGATTGAGGCCTTCTCCTCATTCATTTGTCGTTTATGGCGCAACGAAGCCCACATGTTCCCCAGGGATTGGGTATTTCGGGTGCTCCAGGCTTTGGTCTCCCATGATTCTTCTGTCTTTGCCCTTTGCAGACACTAGCAGCGCTGCCTGACCAGGATTCCTTTTATGATATGGTGGATGGTCTGGAGGAACAGGGCATGGAGACAGTGTCCCAAAGACACCTGGGACGAAAGGGCACTGATCTAGACCTGGTGGAGCAGCTCAACATCTACGAGGTTTGACGGAACAACATGTATAGTGTCCCGGGCAATTGTCAATGAAATTTTCCTTTTATAGTATTTAAGTATTTTGGAAATATTTGTCATTTGTTATCTCATATCGTTTATCTAAATAGTACGCGAATAATAAAGACGTAGCAAAACTCAGTTCAATTTGGAATCCACAAGATGTCTTCAGATTTTGTTATGGCACTCTGTGAGGAAATAGCAAGGTGGATTCAAAGTCCTGTGGACCTAGTAAATGACCAACAAATACCTCCAGAATGCTACCACTTACAAAAAGACAACTCCAGTGATCTGATTCAGACAAACCAAACCATGTTTTGGACTTAAGATCTGCTTCTTCGGTCAGTGTTTGTATCTTGTTTCTCACCTCACACCCGTCAACACTTTGCACCCCAGACAACGCTGCGGCATGAAGATGGCGACGACAACAGTCAGCCTCCACCACAAGGACGGCGGGATCGCAGACGAACTAGTCTCGGGGGCGATGACAAGAGGCACGGCCTGGAGAGGAGGAGAAGCCGCAGAGCCTCTCTCGGGCGGTCGGGCCACGGTTCCCCCTGCAGCGCTGCGTCCCCGCAGAGGGCCGGCTTCCAGCCCTTCAACGGAGAGAGAGCGGAGGACGTGAGTGAGAGGTGAGAGGCCAGAGAACGATGGTGGGGCAACACGTCGGGCCGAGACTGAATAAAGTGTCCCAATAGGTGTTAGAGGGTATTTTGCCTCACATTTTTGTGATTTAAGCTGGAGAGAGTGGCTCTAACGGTCTTGTACCAACACTTTCTGCTGCAGAGCACTGTCAGGTTTCCTTCCATCCATGTAAGTTCAAAGCTTGTCTTAAAAACAGCCGGCTCATGGCCCTTGTGACCTCCCACCTTTACCGTCACTGCTCCTCACATACACGCTGTCACGGTTAGGAGTGTGTCTTAAGTGAAATATAGCACTTGGTGTGTGTTTTCTTCCACACTCTGAGGCTGGTGCAGACTTTATTCAACAATGTTAAACCCCAAACGCCTACACGAGTTTACTCCTCCGGTTTGGTTGTGATGCTAATGCGGCGTACGTGATATTAAACCAGCACAGGCTCATTTCAGTGCTGTCGGAGCTGCTGACCTCAGGTAAATCTATACTCTCTCTGTCCATATCTCTCTCCCCTCAAGCTTTACTCTCATTCTACCCCTCCATCACCTCCTCCCTCACCATCAATCTCTCTGTGAGCCGTGTGAACAAAGCGCAGTTTGTCACCAAACGTGGTCTGAAGCAGCACTGTGCAGGTCAGGTCAGGAGCTCTGTCTTTGTACCAAGTGAAATGCTGCATGTGGTAATGTAAACATGTGAAATCATGGCAAGTAAAATATATTTAAATTGCCCAATAATAAACCCAAAGTCATAACATACAAGAGAAAAATATGTAGAAACCTTCCAAGAGACAATTCAAAGAGATAATCTCTCTCCTCAGACGACCAGTACAAAGGGAGTAAAAGGTTGGAAAAGAATGACGTGACACAGAGAAGATATATAATCGTAAATGAAACACTTGAGTCTTGATCCAGGAAGTGGTCATTATCAGTCCCTCCAATTGTGATTGTACAATCACAAGAATTAATACGAAATCAAGCAAAGACTGCAAAATTTCCAGGGATTTGCACGTTTGAAAAATTCCTGTGATTTCTCTGCATTAAATCTCTTGATGAAAACAAATAAACTCCACCAGGTTTGCAAAGGTTTTGCAGTTAGGTTTCTACTTATCCTAAGAGTGGACAAGCGTGAACTGAAGCGTCCAGAGACAGGTGCTGGTGGGGTAGGGTGGGGGTCCTTGGTACCTTGTTTTGGAGTGGCACCATGGGATCATGGAGCCTGACAGATCCAAGGACCTTCTGAGGTGAGGAGGACATGAACACAACACCGGTGTACCTCAAAAAATGAGTGAAAATAAGTGAGTGATGGGTGGAAGCTGTTTGTGTGAGAGAGGACACACACACGTGGAACAACACCTGGCAGCACACACCAAAAGGACTCCTCTGGTTTCAGCGACTCCAGCTTAAGTCGGCTTGGGGCGATGCTTTTCCTCTTTTTATCCTTGATATTTTCTCCCTGTGTGCATGGAAAACTACCAAGTTGGAAACGTGGAGTGTATGATTTGAACACCCTTCTGTTCTTTGTCACTGCCTCTGTCTGTATTTTATTCTGTCTTGTTTCCATTTCTATTTACTACGTGTGTGTGTGTGTGCGTGTGTGCGTGTGTGTGATTTATTACATCGTCTCCTACTCGGCCCCTCCCTTCTTTTCTATCCATTCACTTTTCACCGCTCCTCATTCCTCCCCTGCCTCCACAGAGAGGAGGAGTGTGAGGAGGAGGAGGAGGAGGAGGAGACTCCAGTGACTGAGTCTGATTCGGATGAGCAGGAAGGGGCCTGCGGAGTGTCTAGTCAGACCAGCCCCAGGTATTCGATTAAGAGGATGACGATGGTTTTCTACTGTACGTTTGTTTGATTCGATGTCTGCATATCAGTTGGATTGATAGGTTTGGTTCTCATTCATTTGAAGTGAATCTTGCATCAATTTTACAAAATGCAATGATTTTTGTGAAATTTACCTCCGAATTAGGGCACTGTGATTAATTTGTACATTCGATCATTCTGGGGATAGTTGGCGTTCATTTGCCAGACTAGTGGTTAATATGTGTCTGTGAAACGCGTGGAAAAGCTTCTAAATGTTCAGATGTTCTCTGTTGCCTCAGAAGGTGTTTGTCTATGATATTTTGTCCCAAGACATCTGTATTTTTATGGATTGCTATCCATGCTGAGTTGAGGAATATAAATAATATCATTTGAACTAGCTCACTGACCTTTGTATTGTTGTTGTCGTATACTGCATATACTGTATTTGCGGTCTACTTACCAGGTCCATAGACACATAAATGGACAATTATGCCTGTGTTCTGTGGCATTTTGTCCTAAAATGTCTGTATTTTTACATGGTCCTCTATCCTTTAGTAACTCTCTGGTGCGCTCGCAGCTAACACTGTTCTATATGTGTTTACCTTTTATTGCGGTGTGCATACTTTCAGGCATTCCTACCTGTCAAGTGAACTTCCTGTACCTACCTGTACCCACGCCAACTCACACGATAACATAGTTATTCCAAGAATCATTCCATGTTGTCAAATCGTTGGAACATCGTTTTATTCTTTCCTCTTCCTCACTCATCCCTCTGTCTCCAGAGCGACGAGAACACCCCCTTCCATAATTCACAGAACAACACTTCAGTCCATCACCGTTATCTCCAGAAAGGAAGAAAAAGAGGAGCCGAAGAGGACGTGGCCCGAGTCACCATCATCGCCCACTGTCCCATCCTCCTCATTCTCCTCCACATCCCCGTCCCCTCCTGCCGTCTCCACCGCTCTAAGCCCTCCTCCTCAGCCCTCTCTTCTGGCCACGCTCCTGGCCAGAAAGAGGTCGACCGTCACCGTCCCAGCTACCAAGGAGGTCAGCCCTCCGCTGAGGGGAAGCTCTCACCCTTCGCCTGACCGTCTACCCTACATGCCCCACTCGCCCTTCCACCTCTTCTCCTATGATCTGGACGAGGAGCCCTCACCCCTGGCTCCTGACAAACGGAATGAGGATCCACCTCCAACGACATCATCCAGGTCAGAGGACGTGATCTCCTCGCTTCAGGGAGGGACAAAGACACCTTTCCTGTCATCTATTCAACACTTCCCTTTTCTTTTTCAGTTTCCACTTCCAGCTTGAATTTCTTCCACCTCCTTTGATTTTTGTCGGCTCCACTTCTCACTTCGTTGATTGCACGGCTTCTCCCTTCCTTTCACACTTCTTATTATCACATATGGGTTCCATCACGACTGTGTTCCTTTTGGCACTGTTGATCCTCTTCTTCACCACCTGTGACATTCCTTCACTTAAGTCTCTGTCCTGTAATCTCGTTCTATTCTTCGCCTGTGTTGTCTTTCTTCTCAGGAACACGGCACCGTGCAGCCTTTTCTTTCTTCATTCACTATTTACTTTATCACTATTTGTTGCTAAACGTGTTTGTGTTTCTTAAAATGTTCTGTCTTACCTTAGAGTGACTAAGAAAAAATACCTCACCTCAGACCCCGCCCACCCACCATCAGCGGTCCTCAGACTGATCGAGTCAATAAGAGTTGGTAGTCTAACCCTTGATGACCTTAATGGATCAGACGTTAAAGTGATTATACACACTGAGGTTGAACTTTTGATCAGGCCTTTAGTCTTATTTCACCGCACCAGTGCTTGAAGCTTGAATAACATCATTTTTGATTGAAAGGTGCTGCCTACTAACACAGTTGATATGAAAGTAAAAGGTCAGATCCACAGTGGACCCTCTAAGGGAGGGTTTCGCCTGGACTTTTCCCGGAAACACGGCAGCAGTTACTCATTAGGGTCTCTGGGGTTCCTCTTATGTAACAAGGTGTCACTGACTGCTGAGTCAATATGGTGTCCAGTTACTACAGAGGTCACTCACTGTTCCGCCCCCGCCCCTCCTTTTTCACAGGAATGGAGGTGTCACGTCCTACTCGTCTGTCAACAGCCCACCTACTCCCACCAGGTGAGAGCACACCTGCAATAAAACATCAGAAGTTTTATGACAGCCTACAAGTGCAAATTCTGTAATCAAATGCAGGACATCTGAACATCTTATCATCGTTAAGGAAAACTGGAGGTAAAATAATAATTTCACGAATTAATCAGAATGGAATAAAAATAAAAGAAAGAACGATACTTTGTTGATCCCCCGTGGAGAAATTATTTCTTTGCATTTAAACCATCCCAACCCACACTCACATGTTAACGCACACACAGAGCAGGTTTTTGTGGGCGGGGGGAACGGGAGCACCCTGAGGAAACCCAGGCACACACGGAGAGAACAAGCAAACTCCAAACACAGAAATGTGCGGAGGTCGACCCTGGTATTCGATCCCACGGCCGTCTTGCTGTGCGGCAACAGTGCTGACCACCACGCCACCGTGCCGCCCAAATGGATGATGGTCCGTGCGGGGAAAACCATAAAATTTGAGTGTATTTTTGTGGCTAACTCTTCGGGGTTTAGAGGATCCTAGGAATCACGAAACACTCGATCTTTTGTGATGTTCAATTGTTGTCAATCTGTTTTTGAGTCCTGATATCATACCCAGGACTCTTTGTCGCTCGTTCTCTCAGCAGGCCTGCTCTGGGAGGTCTTCTGTCCTCGTCTTACCGCCAACATCAGGAATCCCTGGCAGCCGAGCGACAGCGCCGCCGTGTGGAAAGAGAGGAGCGACTGCAGAGGATAGAAAGAGAGGAGAGGAACAAACACAGGTGAGGCATGGCTGCCTTTGTTCTTCTTTCGTACAGGCCGCGTAGGTTCATTAATAACTCTGAGAGCTTATAAATAAAGGGACGTGGCGTTTGTGTGCAGGCATTCGCGATGACAAACATCAGAGAGGGTGTGCTCGTGTAAAGTGCGCCATTATTATTCTTTGAAATTCACTGTTTGTTTTTCAATCACAGCCGCGATTATGTGGACAAAATGGAAGAGGCCCGGCATGCACGGGAAGAAAGGTAAGGGTGCAACACACTCACACACACACACACACACACACACACACTCACAGCCAAGCTGAGCCCGGGGGAATACGATGGGAAGCAGGGTAACGGTGTAATTGTTGTCAGGTTAAAAATGAGCCCTCTGCTGCCAGAGGCGGAGGACACCGACGCAGCTGTGTTGGCTGCACGCAGTGTGAAAATCAGATTCTGCGATTCTCCAACAGTTTACCACTGAACTCAAGACTTTAATGAAGCTAATAAACCTGTTTGTGTGCAGATGGGAATCACAGGAAGCAAGAGAGCGTCTGAGGTCACTGTGGGCTGTAGAACCGATCATACGCAGAGGTTGACCTTCATTATTGGAGACTGATGATTGCATAAAAAGAGATGAACTGCTTATCATTATCAATAATGATCAAAAAAAAAAATTCTCATCGTGTGGTCGCAATAGAGGACAGCTTACGTCAAAGTCACTCCGCTAGACTGTTCAGGTGGATCCTTGGAGAAGGAGGAGGCGACGACCAGTGTGTCATTACCTGTCATCTCCCAGAAACCATTGCGATCAAATCAAAAAGATGACAAGCAACATATTCTGCTGATATTTCTAGTTATGTCCACAGAAATGAAGGTTTTGGGCGTTACATTGAGTTAGAGAGAAATATTTGGCTTTCTTGTTTCTTCTATGACACAAAAAACAAAAAGTTTAGTTTGTTTTGGGTTATTTCAAGCAAGATTGAATCAACAACACAGGGTCACAGAGAGAGAGAGAGCGAGAGAGAGAGAGAGAGAGAGAGACAGAGAGAGAGAGACAGTGGACAAAACATGCGAGAGACAGACAGTAAGATAATGAGGCACATAGACTGCAAAGTTTTAATTCTCTGTTTTTTATTATGGTTTTTTAAATTGTACTATTACAACCTTTCTTCAGAAGATTTGAACTGTTTTTAATTGAGATGTGAAGACATTTTTTTTTTGTCATTTTTTTCTTCAACAATGGCTCAAATACTCGACTATTTGGATACTTATTTATATCATGTGACTTCTTGACATACTTAAGTACTGATAGTTGCACAACGGATAAACAGACCGGGACAGCGGGTCTCTCTCCTTCTCTCTCTGTCCCTGAAGCGATCTGACATTTGTGAAACCTGTCCAAAAGCACGGCACTGTCTCTGTAGATAAATGGGTGGATGATGGTTGGAAAGATGGATAGAACAAGGAGGAACAAGAACGAGGAGGAGCGGAATAGGGAGGGAGGATGAGAAACCCAGAGGAGAGGGGAGGAGGTGAGGAACATCTTGAACAGCTTTACTCTGATTCACTTCTGATGTTGGGCCTGTCGGGGGCCAAACTAAACGTTGATGCCTCCCCACCTCCTCTCTGCTGTCTTCCTCCCGTCTCTCCTCTTCATCCTCCGGGCCTACGCTGCCTCTTCCTCTCTTGCTCGGTCTGAGTGTTTGGCGGTGTTTCCCCGTGGGTTTATCTGCCGGCTGCTGTGCTTCAGATGAGAAGTGGTACAAGCACGTTTGAAGTAAATAGGGACGATTAGGACGAGAGGCCTTCAAGTACGATGGAAAAGAAGCTGCCATTCATTTTGCACACATTCAGAGCCACACTGCTGGCAGGCAGAGGTATTGTCTCTGTCTCTTCCAGGCCCCTACACCTGATTTGTCTTTTTCCTCCCTCTCTCTCCCTCCTTCCGATACTCCTCCTTCCAACCCCCCGCCCCCTCCCCCTCAGGTA
Source organism: Brotula barbata (assembly GCA_900303265.1). NCBI lineage: Eukaryota > Metazoa > Chordata > Actinopteri > Ophidiiformes > Ophidiidae > Brotula > Brotula barbata. The sequence goes on from OMNV01013225.1 coordinate 23,302, forward strand.
TAAGACCGTGGAGCGACTGGCGGCGGAAGAGTACGAGAGGGACCACGTACGTGTATCAAGAACTCGCCCTGACCTCAACCTGAGCTTTGAACAATCGGAGGCCTGGCCCTCATCATCACGCAGCAGCAGCCCGTCCTCCTTCGCCTCTCAGGAAGAAGCGGACGCCGACCTCGAGGCCGAGACCCCCAGTGCCCCCCACACGCCCTCTGAGACCGGTAAGATCCCTGAGAGTGAAGTTTGATGAAGTGGCGAGCAGCCACGGTGTTGATTAACAAACAAGAGATGACTTGGTGTGTAATTACACACGTCATTGAAAAAAAAAACAGGTTTAAGGATTGAATTTACATCTGGATTAGGCTCACTGACATTGGGCGGTTTTGTAAGTTCTGTAGATATTTGGTGGTCACTGCTCTGTAGAGCACCCTAAAAAATCCTCTAAAAACTGCTAAAATCTACGGCCAAATTTGTTTTCCTATGACATTTTACCTTTAAACATCTGGATTTTTCTATCCTACAGTAACTTCGAGGTGTCCTCTCACATCAAATCGAAGCCTGTGGGGTGTCTTTAATGAATTTGATTAATGAGAGCGAGTTGAGAGAATGCAGTGGAAACATACAGTACATACAGGAAAAAGAGTACCAAAAGAAAGTAGATTATAATACCAATGAACGTGATTCATAACGTGCTTCACAAAACAAAATAATACACAATATAAAACACATTAAAAAGAGTATGAAGATAATGCAGCATTATAGAGTGAAAAAAAACCTTAATCTACCTTAAAAAATCTTAATCTTAAATCTTAAATTATTAACTTATACCACTTATGTCCATAACTTAAACCTTTGCCCAGTCGAAGAAATAGCAGCATGGATCCATAAGGCTCAAGTAAACGCAAATATTTACAAAGTACTCCAGCTTATTAAAAATCCATCACATCACCAGTACTGGAATTTGAAATTCATCCTAATATGTTGTAGAATTAACGCTGTGTTTCATCGAGCATAGATTTGTAATAATTAGCCTCCACCAGGGAGAAAACAACGAAGCATGTGTGTCCCATTACACGTACGTACGTCACTGCATGTGAACAAATATAGTAGCAAATATGCAGCTATGCGTGGAATGTGTGGCCAGGGGATTGATGATAGCAGCAGGTATGGCTTGTTGCTCACGCGTAACGTGTCCATTTTATTGGATACACCTGTGCAGCCAACATGAGCCCCCTGCTGCTGTGTTGATTCACCTCCATGCTGCTGCTGCTGTGAGTTCGGTGCTCTTTTACAGGACTGCTTTGTATGTAAAGGCGTGCGTAAATTTCTACCCCCTCGTGCATGTGAATGGGTCGGACAAAATAATGGAAACACCTTTCAATGCATACAATGCGGCCGTACATAACAGCACCTCTGACAGCAGCCACAACTATTACCATTGAATTGAATCAACTGTAGGAATTTAGATGCTGCCCTTACTTTGACTAATTTAGCAGATGGACTGATTGAGTTAGCAGGTGATCATCACCAGATGACCCCTTGATCATTGGAACAGAGAAACTGAAGCATCAAGTGTCGTCCTTGATCAAAGAGACCAAGAATCTCCCTGTTGACACATTCACTTCATTTACATACACTGTTGTTCACACAGTAGCTCACTCACTGCCATGATTGGAATAAAAGGGACATTTAGCAGCAACACAGGTTTCATTCCTTCTGTTCCATTTTTCCCCCCGATACATCTCCTTTCTGACTCAATGTGAACAGAAACTGAGCATTAGCAGCCACGTAAAGGTAGGATTCCAAGTTATTTCTGGTTGTGTTGGGTTGTATTGGCTCGTGGAGGTGCGTCTGATAAAGAGGCCTCCACATGACATCCACACGGCCGACGGTGAAGGCCGATGATGATAAATTGTTTCACATCTGATCTCAAAGTAACAATAGAAAGTATGAAAGAAAAGTCAAGTGAAAGAAACATCGGATCTCCCGTGCGTGTGCGTGTGTGTAAAGTCACTCTTTTCACAGCAATTATATGCCGTTGAATTTGGCAATCAGTGTTCACCTGAAATGATTTCAGTTTGTCGCCTGCTGTTTCGACAGGAGTTAAAAGGGGCGTGGGGTTGTGAGGATGGGGGTGAAAGGGTCAAGTGGGTTTTTGAAAGAGCTTTTTCTCATGTGCGTGTAATGCCGAAAACATCTTGTGTAAGCACACAGCCTTGTTTTGAACGTAAAGCAGCTGTGAGCGTCGGTGCTGGGGCTCAAACAGGCGGGCGTGTGAGGCGATGTGTTATTCTAACCTCGCCTGCATCACTGCTCGGACTGTGTGTGACTTACATGTGTATGCCAGCGTGTTTGGACGTAAACAGGAACTCAATTCTTCATTTCCTCTTCATATCCTGGCTCTGCGACAGCCCAGCTTTGTGTACATGCCACATTGTTTATATAAGTGTATGGGTGTGTGTTCTGTTTGTCGTGTGTGTGTGTGTGTGTGTGTGGATACATATGGAACAGAGGAGCCTTTGAAATCAAAGACAGAGAATATTTCACTGAGATTTCTTCCATTTCTTCTCTGGGTGCCAGGAGAGGCTGATGACTCCAGCGCCAGCGTAGAGACGGAGGAGAAAGAGGCAGAAGTCACTGCAGACGAGGAGGTAGAGGAAGACCAGAAAGAGGAAGTGCAGGAGGAAACGACAGCAGAACAGCAGCAGGAGGAAGAGGAGAAGGAGAGGGAGGAAGCAGAGGAGGAGGACAGTGGAATCCTGAGCGACAAAGAAAGACAGAATGAGGAGGTGAACGAGAAGGACAACTGCTCGGCCTCCAGCATCTCCTCCGCCAGCAGCACCCTGGAGAGAGAGGAGAGAGGGAGCAGCGAGAATGGTGAGGCGTTACTACGGCAATGCGTCCTCCTTACAGGCGGATCTTAGTGGTATATATGAATGTACAGTTATGTATGGTTTCATTCTGTTGTACCTGACAGAGGACCACGATCGCCCTGTCTGGGTTCATTTTCACAATTATCGTTAACCTGCTTATTGAATAGCAAAGAAATCAAAAACACACACTGTGTTCTTTTTAAAAAAGTGATGGTATCAACTCTGTATCCATTTAGATAGTCTCTTAGGAATTATAAGCATCCTCTGGTGCATATTGAAGGCCTTCATTATTATCATACTGTATGTGTCCTTTGTCAGAAGCATTGTTTAATATCTCTTTATGGAAACCTTCTCCCCTCAGGAGAATACAAGAATTAGATGTTCCCCGAGGGAACCCGTTACTGTGGGACCTGAGGGTCGGGAGAATTTAGTCTCCTTTATGTCTGTGTTTGCATAATTTTTTTTCATGCTTATCCAGATTTTGCTCTGTAATGAATGGAAAGGAAAACATTCAGTATAAAGCTGAGACAGGAAGCCAAGAGACAAACATAAGACACAGGCGGTAAAATGATGAGTGAATGAGTGACGATGAATATGTATTAGACTGGATTTTAATAGTAAGTGTCTTTACATTGTTATTACATTATGGTTTACTGTATTTTCTGGCTTTCTCAGGTTTAAAGGAGGCAGAGGTGACCGAGCAGTGCAGCAAACTCCTCAACAGCAAACTCTTCATGCTGGACATGCTGTATTCCCAAAGCAAGAAGCCCAACGACGAGGATGAAGAGGAGGGGGACGCAGAGAAGGAGAAGGAGAAAGGAGAGGGGGAGGACGAAGAGATCCCTAACGACGCAGATGGGACACTGGTTGACGACCAGGAGGAAGATAACAAGGCTGACAAATTGGATCACCGCAGGAGCATCCGCCCGTTGGCCGAGCGCTTCGGAAACTTGATCAAGGACCTCACCTCGGCCCACCCTCATCTGGAGGCCCCAGCCAACGAGCCTCCTCCTCCCCCACCCAAAAAGGAATCAGACACCATCTGGGACCAGCTCCTGGCCAGTCCGCGAGAGCTTCGCATCGGGGACATCAACTTCACCGACCTGACGGAGGACGACGACAAGGACATTCTGGACGTGGT
>OMNV01013237.1:1306-16855 GCA_900303265.1 Brotula barbata
CGCAACATTCCATCAAATATTTTGATCATTTTACTTTTTTACTTAACTCCCCTTATCTTATCTTATCTTATCTTATCTTATCCTTATCATCTTTATTATTATTTTATTCTTATCTTATTCTGTTATTATTCTCATCTTATTCTTATCTTATCTTATTCTTGATCTTATTCTTATCTTATTCTTATCTTATTCTGTTATTATTCTCATCTTATTCTTATCTTATTCTGATCTTATTCTGATCTTGCTCTTATCTCATCATTTTGACTCGTCTCATCTCATCTCATCTCATCTTATCTTAGTCATTAGTGGATTAATAAAATCCTTTTAAGGACAATGATCGTTTGCCTTAAACTCTACTTAATGACCCGTTCTTTTCCTTGCGTTGGCTTCAAATGCACAATTTGTGGTTGAGTGTCGCATGGTTTCCACTGTGGTATTTCATATTCAAGCACATGTCCCACAACATCGTGTCCGCCATGCACGCTCATCGCCGACTCCTCGTCTTCATGCACGCACTGTCCGATGCGTCACTGCCTGTGCGTCTGTCACTAAAGGGAAGTAGTGTGAGTGATACTGCACTAGATTTACGGCTTCCTGTTCTGTGCTTTGTTTAGTTTGTAACTTCAGGCCGTTCCCCCGAGGCCCTGCAGAGATCGTCACCTCCTGCTTTGTGCCTCATGTAGACTTTTTTTTTTAAATTAAATTTATGACTAATTAAAGCTGATTAAAGTGTGCCTGCATAGTATTGCGATGTGCAGTGCATGCATGGAGTGTTTTGTTTCTTTACTGGTGTCAGGTGGCGCCACCGTGTGGTCAGCTGCCAGCTTTCCGTGCAACACAGTGCAACAGTGTCGAAGTCTCACAGCTCTCTTGACATTTTGATGACATTCATTTTATTAGCCACCCTGACGAATACACGCACTTCATAAATTACGTAAGGAAAATATATTTAGTAAAAATACATACGTACAGGAACAGTTTACATTCATTCTGAAGACATTTAGCTTAAACATCAAGTCCACAGCATTCCCAGCTGCAGAAACACCTGGAATGCCTCATGACACAGACTCCTCTAAGGTTCAGCGTCGCCATCAGGACGTGAATGTGCGCTCAGCACTTCCCAAGGTTTCAGTGAGTAAAACCTGCAATTAAAACATTCCTCATCCTGTTTTATGGAGCGTCCAACTGGCCACAGAACCCGATTAGTTTTTGTGGTTTTATTGGCGTATTTTAGTGTCTCGTTAAGATCTAAATCATCATTAAAAGCCCCGCAGCCTTTAAATCTGCGAATTTAACATCATAAACACCACCGAATCTTTGCAGTTTGGGAGATTTATGTGAGCAGGAAATTGTCGGAGGACTACGGTTGATTGATAAGTTCTAAGCCTGTCAAATAGCTAATCCAGTGTGTTTTTACACACCAACTGTATTCATGTGAACATTAATTTGAATATAACTTACAAATATCAAGGGCCTATGAGTCCTACAAGACGGATACAATGGAGATCAAAAACCACACCGGTCCACTCTGAGTCTCCCCTCTCCTCTCCAGCAGCACATCCTGCAGATGGGGTCCGTTAGAGAAGCTGATAGGCCCCCCAGTAGGTGCCCTCTGACTGGTAATCATCATCGATAACGCAGCTGACGCTGTCTCCGTCTGTGAGCCGGACGATTTTGGACACCCACACAGAGCCTTCGACCTTGGCGGGAAAAGTCCCCTCGATCAACACCCTCACACTTTTCCCTTTGCGTGTGTTCATGCTCAGCATGACAGACTTGGTGTACTCTTTCTTTGGGTGCTTGCTGAAGTTGACCTGAGCGTAGAAGAAGTAGAGGCCGTCCTTGGTGCAGTGGACGGAGTTCGACTGCAGGACCAGGGAGCAGGAGCTGGGACAGCTGGGGATGTGAATGTCGTTTTGCCAGGCTTTGTTTACAGCTAAAGGAGAACACAAACATATGGAAACTTTACCCTTTACTTTAGGCAAAGACAGACAAAGACCTGCTCTTTGGTCACACCCACATCATCACAGGTTTACATAAAGACATTCAACTTTATCTCCTATTTCCCTCCAGCTGACAGCCGGAGCGTCCCCTGCCAGCGTGCTGATGTGTGTTGCTGTGGGCTGTCATTACCCCGTGTTGTTTAGTCGCTGTGGCCCACATTAGAGCTCTGCTCTGGCTTTGTTGTGGGTTTTGGAACCCACTTCACTCAGAGGAAAAGCAGCAGTGGGAGGAGCGGAGTATGGGGCTGGAAACATGACGGGGATGCACTGATGCATTAACGCGTTGGCGTGATGCAGATGTGCATCTGTGTTATATTATGTTATATTGTTCTATATAATCTGTGCTTCTTTTATCATTATTTTTGTTGTTTTTGTTATTGTTGAGTTTTTTTTGTTGCTATTATCATACTATCTATCTATATATCTATCTATCTATCTATCTATCTATCTATCCATCTATCCATCTCATCCATCCTTCTCAGTCACTCTGTGGTGCAGGCGGGTGAGTTCGGGTCAACTTCATGAATATTCATGAGGTGAGAGCACATTTCGATCGGCTGAACCACGATGCACAAAACACCGAGGGTTTGGTTCTATAAAGTTTACAACCGCAGAGAGAAAGACGCACAATAATTCAGAGTTGGCTCGGCGATGCGGACGTCTAGATTATTTATCTTGCGTGAGCTCTCCTGACTGTGATGTGTGTTTGCATGCACTTCCTTTTAATCTGTTTGTTCTTCCCCCGTTTCAATTGAAGCATTTAGCAGAATGAGAAAATGAAGCTGTGTGTATCCTGAGGGGCGTCCGTCGTGTTCCTGTCCGTTGATGGAGCGTTTCATCAGCGTTCGCCCATTTTGTTTTATTTCTGAATGAGAATGAATGCAGCAAACAGCCCAGTTGATCCAGAAATGCAAGATTTATCACCTGCAGCTTTGTTTTCAAAGCAGGAAGAACATTAATGGAAAGGGACGTTTTAAATTACAAACCTGTCTGCTAGCTCCGGGATTTACTTTTGGGTTGTAAGAAGAACTCTGACTCGTGGACGTGTTTCCGATTTAAACATTAAGTTCTTAGATGTCAGTCAGTTCGTAAAACACAAGCATATATAGATGAACTCAAACAAGAGGATTAACTAAGATGCCATTTCAACTCAAACTTCAAGATAAACTGGTTCAGAAAGGTGCAAGAGGATGAGCAACATGTAATTTGTTCCGTCCACGCCTGATTTAAAACCAAAACTACAGCAATGAAGTAAGCAATCACGTCAAAACAATCAATAGATTAAGAAGGCATCCGAAAAATGAACAAACGGGAGGATCGAGTGGAAGAGGAAGTGTACTTACACACAGTGAGCTGGATGTAAGAGAGAGTCGATTCTGAAAAAGAACGTCAGTTATTTAAGTAGGTTCCACTTATCATCCACTTTTATTTTGGTGAACTTTTAGTTTGGTGCTTCGACATCTGGGACTCACCTTTTGAACAGTGGGGAGCCGGAACGATGTTGCCTGCAAAGGAAAAGAACACAGCTTAGTTTGACCTCTGAACCACTGCTGAGTGAAACGGTGAATAGCAACTTTGTGTACATTCAATGGGAGTTTTCACTTAAGTTTTCACTTTCATTAACGCTTGGGTGCTCTTTGTGAAGAACAAATGAGAAGAAATCTCAAATTTGTAAAGGTCCTCCGTGACATGTTTCGTAACCGTGGACCTTACTTACTCACGCTGGAGTTTCCCTCACAGTTCCCTTTATTCTAGTTGTGTTGGGTGTTATGTCAGACAGAACATATTTGACAACATATGTGAACTTCTGGCACTTCAGGATTTTAGATAAAATATGATTAAACATAAAATAGTGTTTATGAAGATGGGCCCAATGTTTTTATCCATTGCACATTGTATCAGGAATAAAGGGAATTAGTCTAGAAATCCGATGTTTGCAGCCTTTTTAGCTTTTTGTGTGATATACTTTACTTTGATTATGGTTTTTTTTAGGTGTAAAGGTCCATTAAATGTATCAAAGTCCCTTAAATCACCCTGAACAGCTGCTGGTTGTGGTGAGCAGGACAAAATGTGACAGGTAAGACTTACCGGACAGACTGGCGTTGAATGAATCCTGCTAAAAAAAAAAAAAAATTAAAAAAAAACGAAAAGAAGAAAGTCAACAAAGTGTCAGCGTTATCATCATCGTTAATCTATTTTTAGTTGGTCAGTATCCTAATTAATTTCATTCAGCTGCTGCCAGGTAAACGTATGATGACACTGCCACCTAGAGGCTGTGTGTAAACTAGCTTCAACTTTGAACAAAACTCCAAAATGCAAAAACAACAAACTTTAAACATTTCACATATTTCAGTATATGTGAAACTGTATTGTTGTGAAAATAAATATGTTTCAAAAAGCCACGCAGCATAGTATCTCAATGATGAAAAAAAAGTTACAGAAGATCTCCTGCTTTCAGACCAGAACACTGAAGTCATAAACGGCTGTTTGCGTCAGTGTGGACTTAGATTAGATTAGATTAGATTAGAGCTGCTTTGAAATGTCGAGCGAACCCCTTTAAAAGTCAAACACATCAGGGTTATTAAAGGACGTGGAATGCATCGACTTTTCACATCCAGGAAAGTCTGGAGGAAGTTGCTGGTGAAAGGGACATCTGAGCCACTCTGTTGGCCTGGTTGCCACGGTGACCATGACCAGTATTAATGGGTTAGAAAACGGATGGATGGAGACTTTTCACATGAAAAAAGACAAGGTACTTCAAAACCCCATCATTTCAATAGACGGAAGTTGTGACAGAAATGACTCAACGAAATCTAAATTCAGATTGTAGATATTTCCAGATGATACTAAGTGAAAGTTCCCATCACTGAATTATCCAACTGAAGGCGTTCTGAGAACAGAGTTGAGGGGTACTGACCTCTGGTGGTTTTAGTTTGATTGAAGTGAGAACTGCAGCCATAACCATCATGCCCAAGGTGAGCAGGCCACACCACACCTGCAGCAGTACGTACTTGGAGGACGTCAACTGAGCCCCCATTCTGTTAGACACACACACACACACACACACACACACATCTTTACCACCCGGGTCTGGTTTTATGGGTTTGATCGTCATTCTTACATCCGTAGCAGCTCGGCTCACACTGCGGTCCAGCAGAGGCAGCAGCCCGATTCACAAGCAGACTGACTCATAACCACTGTTAAACCTCATCGGGTGTTTGGAGGAGTAGGTGACCTTCTAAAATGATCATTATGGGTCTGAACAGAGCCTGACATGTCAATAAAGAATAAATAAGCTCATTTATTAAAGGCAAAGTTATTCTGACTTATAGAGGCCCTGAGTCTCTGTGCTAAGTTACAGGAATAATGTCCAAAATGTCCTCACGGCCCTCACAAGCTGTGTTAAAGCAGAGCACACACAGTGCGACGCTGGGACTCGGTCTGTTCTGCTTTCGGGGATTTCATCTTTGCAGGTGTTTTCCGGTGCTGGCCACAGTGTGGCCTTGTGCAACTTGCGGTTTGGTTGTTTGTGTGTTGTATCAATGGCTAAAACCACTAAGCCCAAAGCGTGTCCACACGTGGCTGCCAGTCAAACACAGAGGACAGCGTGCTTTACTGGCTCTACACACTCACGCATTCAGCAAATAGACTGGCCTGAGCAGAAATTCATGCGGTCTGGAAAGTGTTAGTGTACATCAATCAGCAACAAATACAAAAAATACAAAATCTAAAGACGTTTTATCACATTAAACCGCATTGAAAGAAAAGGGTGCGAAATCCACATTACATCATAGAACCCATAAAGGCTCCAGTCTACATTTTAGATGCACAACTCATTAAAGAGCTAATCACTAATACAACAGCAGATGGACAGCCAACATCCCCTTCACGTTCTACGGATGCAGCACTTCCTTCCGAATGGTTGCGGTGAATTTTACACGCCGCGAGTGAAGGCACAAAGATGATCATAATGTCTGTGTTGTCTATGTTTTGGACTGTGTCTTATCACGGTGCGCTTGGCAATGTGGTTCCTAGGAGAGGACAAAATGATTTGAATGATTTCAGAAAAGCCCAAGCACAGCTGTATGTGTGCTGTTTGTTCTTCTGCCTGTCGTAAAAAATACAAATAAAGATAAAGATAAGAGAGCCCAAAAACAAACAGGTGCCATTCAGATCAAGTGTAAAAGTGTAAAAAAAAAAAAGTAAATCTGTTGTCATCTACACACACACACACACACACACACACACACAACCACACAAACCCAGTGACACATATCTAAAGCAGCCATAAAACTGGTTCCCTTCAGTCGAACTCACCCGGTGTGTGTTGTGCCGTCGGCGTCCAAAAGCCTCTGTGTGCCGTTTCTCTGTGAGAGACATTCATGAGAGACATTTTAAGTTGACAGGATTTTCCCCTCTGCATGAGGTTGTAGTGAAGATGACGGATTTTTTTTTTTTTTTTTTTTGTCCACAGAGTTGTGGTTATAGTGAGAGGAGGAAGGAGGCTGAGCTGTGGGTGGCTCCGCAGCAAAGTGTATTCAATGCTCGCTGAAACTGAAAAATATGGAGGGATGATGAAACTTTAAAGGACACAATCAAAATGCAATTTCGTATAGTGTAAACACGTAGGAGCCATTTATGAACATTTCTGAGTGTATGGCAAGGAGGAGCAGGTTATGTTCTATCTGTCTCTTCCACTGTCAGTAGGAGTTATTGTTCATTTTTGCTTTGCTATCCATATTAAACATATTTCCTATTCATATTTCCTGGATTGTTTGTATGGACTGTATAGAAGCTCACCGGTTTGTGAAGGAAACACAAATCCAGATTTATTAGAATAGATAACATAACCGGCTCATCTTTTTCACATACTTATAAAGGAATGCCTGTCAACAATCTTGACGACATTTTTGAACGCAAAACCAAGGTTGTCCAAAACGTGGTATCACAAATAAGCATGAAAAATGTCAAAAACTCAAAAATCCATAGAATATAAATGGTAGAGCGTATTCCAAAAGGACATTATGGGCCACAGGTCCAGAGGCAAGAAGACAACGCTTACTGATGGGTCTCTGCTGGACGCTGGACTTTGTCTTCAGTACTCTGTTGTCAGGCCAGAGTTTCGGTGTGGTTTTATGTCTGCAGTGAGGACTCCAATGAATAATTTGTATGTGGTTCCACTTCTGCCTTTTGGGTATTAATGGCAGATATTGTCTTGACCATCGCTTCCAAAATCAGTCACAGAAATAGTCAACTTGTTTCTGTTTCTGCCTTGAGTCCAGGGAGGAAGGGGATTCCCTTCCGATGACTGCTTGTGAAGGGCTCTGGGTTGATGACATCAAAAGAGATGGTACCGATGGGTCTGTCGTTGAGGATCGCCATACGCTACACAAAGCCGACTGCAGTCAGATCAGATTGCAGATGTGCTCCCCATCCGAGTCCTTGGTGCAGCACGGGATTCTTGATTTGATTGAGGCTCAGGTTAGCTAGAGCTTCTTCCAGCTCGCTCTCTGCTCCTACGTGGTTGCTGCCTTTGTCTGACATCTTTCCAGAACTTGGCTGTAGCTGCATTCCAACCCTCTCGAGGCCGGAATGCAGGAATCAGTGTCTAGAATGGGCCATTTCACGATGCACAGCTCGGCTCACAGGGCCCTTGAATGGGATCCTACATGTGAGGTGATGAGTCATAAGATACGCAACCACCTGCAATTCCATCACTGGGGCATTATGGAAGTTCCGAACCTTCTTTCTAGCGGCGGACTCGCAGTTATCCAGTTCTTTTCATGTAGTTTTGAGAGAAATTGAGAGACTAAAAGCGGCCAAGGTAACCCAAGGTGAAAAACAGCAACGGTGGTACGGCCCAACACTGACACAGTCATGTTTGCTGGGGGCGGAGTGTGATTTCCCATGTTTATAGGTCAGCGTCAATGCGTTTGATACACACGGGGACTTTTTGTTTTGCTTCACAGTAGAGATCTTACTGAATGATAGCGAGGTGTATTTCCTTCGTATTTGTTTGATGCCACAGCATGGTATGGTCCGTCAGCTGCTGCCTTCAGTTGTAGTTTGTCTCTTTCAAAACTCTACGTTCAACATTTCATTCAGAACATTTCAACAATTGAAGAATTGAGGATTGCATCTTTGAACACGGTGTGTATAAATTCAACTCAAACAATTAAACAAATAATCAGATTACAAATGAGGTCCCACAGTCTGAGTTTTCCATACTTAACAATTCACATTTTGCTTAGTGATGAATTGCGAATTAACACAAATCATGGATGTTTAGAATTTTTTTTTTTTTTTTTTTTTTATCATTCGATGAAGAGTCAATATTTCAGTGCAATTTGACATGAGATGAGCTACTGGATGTCTTCAGTCAAGCTTCATCATCCGTTTGATTGATTTAACATTTAACATACTTTGATATAATCCTATACCTTTTCATCTTTTCAACTTTAGACGCCCTGCACCATTGACGCAGATCTTTCTGGAGTGTGTCAAGTTCACCCTCGAGTCAGTACATTTGTGATTTGAGGCCAAGTGGACCCCCAAAGTTCACTGTGCTACTTGAAGGCTGCAAATGCTTTTGACTGTATACTCGCTGACCTAAAGTGGCCTGAATCATGAGCGAAGTAGCGTGTTTGAGGTTACTTTGAAACAACTTAGTGCAGAGTAGAAAGAGGACTTAACACACTGACACGGGTCACGTTCATGTAAATTCCCACCACAAAATTAATTAACCACCTAAGCTTCATGAATATTCCAGCATCCCTCTAATCACGAAATATAGCGTCCAGGCGTGGCATGCAATGGGAAGCTTGGATTAAATAAATGAACTGAAACACACCAACTATCATGTCATGCCAACGAACCGCTAAAAAAAGGAGAAAAAGTACAAAAGTGAATATAAGAAAAAACAGTAGTGAAAGTTGCAGGTTGTTGTGAGAAACACTGTGTAAGGAAGAAAGATGGAGAGAGAGAGAGGGAGAGAGAGAGAGAGAGAGAGAGAGAGAGGGAGGGGGGACATTAAACTTCCATTTCCCTTCGCTGTATTTGGTTTCATGCTCCATGGGGCATCCCCAACCAACCAGACTGCTGATCTCTTGGACAACATAAATGTCAGCCTCTCTCACTCCCCCTCCCGTCTCTCATTCGAGCACACACACACACACACGCACACCGTCTCACACTCACTCACGCGTGGGTTTATACAGCAAGGGTGCTGTCCCAACTCTAAACAAAAAGGTAACAAACAAGGTCTTTCCTATGATTACAGAAGCGTAAAGGTGTAGTGAAACTTTTCATTAATCATCAAAACATTTTCAGCGGCTAAAACATCACCAAATGAAAAAAATTGATCATATAATCGCTTGTTTATTTTTGGTCTGCAACAAAACAATCACGGCTCAAGTCTATGAAGTCGAGAGAAGTTGTTCTGCTTTTTCTGTTTTTGTTTTTGTCAAAGTTCCCAGACAGTGCGTGTAACAGTCAGAATGTTATTAGGACATATAGGGATGAATAGACCTTCATTTTATGTGGAAGTTACAAGGGCATCAAATTGAGTCAGTCGCAATCAAATGAGAAACTTGAATTTGACAAAAGTTGCCACAAACGAAGACGTCAATCGTGCAAACGAGAGATTGACGTCGTTCGGTCCTGGCATTATTTCATTTCATGTACGTGTCTAGCTGTCCGGTCTGTATGTGTTGTGCTAATTGTTGGAACTGTAACCGCTGAAACCAATGTCCACCAATTTACTGTGGGGTTACTAAAATATCTGCACCTGTATAACAATACCTGGTCACTTCATCACAGATCAAACCCAACAGTTATTAGTAATGTGATGTTAAAGCACCACACAATAAACTAGTGTGCAAATACTAAATACTGTAAAAACTAGATTGTAAATTGAAAGAGCAAAATTTGTCAACAGGGAACAGGACACAAATAAAGGGATGCAGTGTCAGAGTGACAAGCACAACTTCTGTTTTCTGTGTATTTAATCTGCTCCCTCGTCACTCTGTATTGTTGTTGTTCATTAGAGTTTGTTACTGTCGTGTGTCATCCTCTCTCATGAGTCATCCACCCCTCATAAAGTAGCTCCTGTTTCTAATTGACTGTGCTGTTTTTAGTAAAAACATGTTTGCAGTCATGCCGTTTATAGGGAGGAGGTCTGACTGTGATGAAAAAAGAGCCCGTGAGCCTTCGGGTGATTTCGCACATGTTGGGATTTGCTTGGCCCGAGGTGTGAGGATCACTGAAATTCAGTACGCAATTATGCTGCGTTCATTCCGGTTCTGGCAAAATGTTTTTCTGTGTGAGCAGAGGCTTTGTGGGAAATACCCCCTGGAGTTTTTGCTGATGTGGGTGGATCCTCCTCTACAACAGTATTCGGAAAGAAACTGATCCGGATAATCAACTAATCCAACGGCTGTCGTGTTTGTCAGGCAGGAACGTTCCCCTCCGCCCCGTTTTAATCGTTACGGTGATGCCACAAATGACCATGTTGTAATTTCAGATGAACCATTTCAATGTTTGAAAGCGACAAGATGCTCAATCTCAATCCACTACAGATGAATGGGCATAAAAGGATGTCCTCCAGGAAAAAAAAATGGATGACTGCCATTTTCAATTGTTTTGCCATCACAGGGTTAAACATTAATGAACATTTTTTTAATGAATGACTTAGAGTTAATCATTTTTTATCCTTCGTTATCCCACAGGACACTCACAGCCGCAGCACCGTCCTGTAACAAATAACGCAGAATGAATATGAGCTCGCATGGACAAACAATGTAAAGATGCAAAAGGTTATTAAATACAAAAAATATTTAATCGCCAGGCTTACCTCTGTGTCACCATCTAGGAGCAATACTCTGTAAAAACAAATGTAATCGTCACATTGTGTGCAATGAAACAGTCTGTAACTCCTTCGTATGTTACAAATTCTCGGACAAACATTCTCATTGAAATTACCTAAAAACACAAACTTTTTGTTAGAGGCATCTTGACCAAAGCTGACATTCCGTGACACGTTGACCTTGATCGAAATGTTTCCACCAGCGAATCGTTCATGTCACTTTGACGAGCTGTGGTTCAAAATGGATGAAAAATAAACATTTATCATGAACGCGACATACATTTTACATCAGACGGTTCAAACTTCTGTTGTAATTCAGCAGTGAGTCGATAGTTCTTTTGATCCTACAACGTCTGGTGGAAATTGAAACCATGCTGTTTCTCCATAAAAGATAACTGTAGCATTTGTGAGAAAAAGTTGAAAAGCAAATAAAACGACAGAATAAATAGCTAGCCATTTACTTACAGCCAAGTGCCAAAGAGCCAAAATGGTATTAAACAAAAAATCTATTTAATTATCCCATATTTATGTTAGGATTATGCCACTTTGACCTTGCCACCTGGGTTGGCTAATGCTAACATTAGCAATTGCACAAACTATCCCATTGGCCTGAAGTGGCACAACAAGCTGGCGTGCTAATCTACAAATACACGTGAGGCACAGCAATACAAAATGACAAGATGGCTATTGAAACATCAAAAATAATAAATAAACCATTATTTGTAAGCATTTCTAACAAGACGTTAAAAAAAATTGAAAAAAACAAACTCCAGACTAGAAGAATTATCTATCACATTGCATCGTGGGATTGCCTCTTTGACCAAGGATAGATTTGTGGCTCAAAATAAAGGCCACAATATGATGTCATAGTAGATTTTGTTTTGTGGAGACCAATTCTTCTTCTGATGTCTCACCATACAGCATGTGCCTCGCCAACGAGTCCTCTGAATCAGCAGCGCTTAACGGAGGCTCTATTTCCTGGAGAATAATGCAGTCGGGGCAGTCGACCCACTTGCCGCTCCACAGGAGGGTCCGCCGCTGGGGTCGTCCTGACAGACGCACAGAACACATACGGCAGCTGTCATCACAGTGTTTACTGTCAATAATCTCCTCCACCCATCAATAATACCAACTCTTGGCCTTGGTAACCTGAGCGGCCATCTAGGGCGCCATCACGAAGGGGGGCGCCAAAATTGCACCCAGGAAAAAAAAAAAAGTTCAAGTTGAAGGGGTGCAGAACAAAAAGAAAAGAAATGAAGCAGACAAGAGGCCTGGTAAGGAGAAAGGTACGCTATTCTACCGTCAACGCTACGCTAGCATCGGCAAGCTTGCTGGCTAGCTAATGTAGCTTATGAAACTCAAGTTCGGGTTGTGTGTGACTTTGTTGACTTACCTAAGAAACAAAGTCTCCAAAGTTGTTCATCAAGATTCACAATAAATAGATAAAGTAAACTAAATAAACCGAGGAAATAAGAAAGAAGAGTTTACAGTTTCAAAATATTTGCCTCTCTAACTAACTTTAACACAAAACCTATTTTTTGCCTAAAGAATTGTGACTTGTAACAAATATATTTAGTGTGCTAACAAACTGTTACCACAGAAGAATCTGAACAACGCGGATGCCTGACGAAGCACCTGAAATGCCAGTTTACCATAAAAACACAGCTAAGAGGCTTTAGTGTAAACGAACAGACTATTGGATGTGACTTCAAACCTCTTCAATTCTGAGGTAACCAACAATGGGTGTTTATTTTAATTTTTTTAATTCAAGTGAAATATTCCCAAAGGTATCTGACATATCAGCATGCATTCTGGGGAAATCTGTATAAAAAAAACAACAACACATACAGAATAGAAAAAAAGTACGATTCACATAATTTAAATTTTTTTGACAGTTACCTTCAAGTTCCATATCGTCCCTCTCAGGATGTAGGTGATAGGTCCATGTCTGATTTACACAGTTATCTCCACTAAAACACACACACACACACACACACACAGACACAAAGGGAGGGTGAGAGATAGAGAGAGAGAGAGAGAATGTGAGAGGAAAGACCCAGCGTTTTATATTTTAGAGGAAAACATTACATCAATTGAAGTGAATGACCTTTGTCTCATCTTTTATCTTTTGCTATGAGCAGTTTTGTCACATTTTCTTTCACTTTTACTTTGCCTTTTCTGAACATCACTTTCACTTTTTCCTCTCGTATCCATTCGTGGTGCTTCTGGTTTCTGTTGTCTCAGTCATCCTGACCCATTGCTCGTGAGGAGCCTTGGAGTTTTAGTAATGCATACAAAGTGTCTTTGTCTGGTTTCAGCTGTTATTACCCAGTTCAGAGCAAAAAAACATATTATTATTGTGTAACGTTAATACACGCTTCAAAATTTTTGCATTTGTCCACTGATCATTACTGACAACAGGGCCTATTATTTACGTAAACAAATGATTTACAAACACCAGAAAATATGAATAATTTTTGTCTTTTCGTGAGGGAACGAACAGAGAGTATGTTCATTTTTGCCATTTTGACCTGCCGGAGAGAACATCTATGTGTATGTGTAGATACACATAAGCATGGCTGTGATGTGTCAGGGAACTTTTTCTTTCAAATTGTATTACTGTGTGTGTGGAGTGGCTTTTGAACGTATTCGTCTCACACGCGCATAGATCCGGTCAGCAGCAGCGTGCCGTGGACCGTCTCTCCTATGGTGAACGCAGCACTGTCCATCCCTTTGAATCTTTGGATGTCATCCTCTCTGTGGCTGGTTGCAGCTTTGAAGTACCATTTCCCCGCATACTGAAAGACACGCACACAGCGGTGGAATAAGAGCGTGGGATGGTAACGGTTAAAAGAACAAAATGATGTATGATATATTTTAAATAAAGGCTATAAACCCACAACTTGCAAGAGCGACCACTGATATGGAAAGAAGAGGGGGAGGAAAAAGCGCATTTGCGTCGCAGTAATGTTTGTCTGCGGGCTGCATGATACCAGTGCTAAAGCAGAGCATTCAACGCATTTGGTTCTCAGAAAACACGCACAGCAAGACCAACGCTAAAAATAGCATTAGATGGATGGAAAGAGCAGAATTCTGTGTCCCTGGAACACCAAGCGGGCTAATGAGCCTCAACTGGAAATATTGTAACACAAATATCCAAATTATATATTATTAATGGGAATAACATTTACAGTATACAATCCGAAAAGCCTGATGTCGTTTTCTTTCTCACCTGCTGTATGCTGAGTGTGTTGGCAGGCAGAAGTTCGGGTGAAACACAAGGAAAGCTGCCCTGATAAACCAGACCCCACAAATACAGGATGTAGGACCACACTTGAGCCAGCATAACTGCAACCCGGGAGCCCACAGTTGGAAATGAAGTCAAACTAAATGCGGGGGACATTGGGAATTTATGTCAACGTGTCACTTTTAAAAGGTAAATCATTGACCGCATGGAGGAGAGGGGGGCCCCTGATCTCTGATGGGTTCTGTGTGTCTTTTACTGAAAGACACAGCTGTTGGTGAAACACAGATAGAAAGGGAACAGACAGTCACCTCCGATCAAACGTATGGAAATGTGTATTTGTTTAGTACCTTTCTGGCAGTGGACTCTGCAGTGGATTGTACGACATACTGTACAATTCACAACTATATGATAAAATGCCTGTACATCCTGTAAAAAGCCTCTTAAATCTTTCACTCTCTCTCAGGCAGCTGATAGCAGAGCTTCCTCCTCTTGGTCAAGTAAGGATTTGGCCATGTGTACCTTTAGGTACTATACTTGTTATCTTATACATTGTGTAGGCCTGCCACGACGAATCCATCGTCCATTATTTGTGTGGTCGTCTCCCTGTGTGGTGCACATTTGAAAGAAGGCTGAGTGTGAAAATATTTAAGGAAACTGCAACAGCATGACCGCAATCGTCATGTAGGTCACAATGAGTCAGAGAGTCTTAAAGAGACAACGGTCTGGATCAGAGATGACAATATGATATTCACAACGCATGACCATTTATGATGATTTGGGACTGGAGTTTAAAGTAAGAGACACACACACTCACACTCACAGTATACTACATATTTACTATATATTTATATACAAAGAACGGATTCATAGCTGAAATGATTGTTGAGTTAATTTTCAAAATAATCCACAGTTACAGCCGTCCTGACGCAACAACAAGTTACTGTCAACGACAAAGGTACACACTGTCGCCATTTGGAATTTGGACAGTGTGTTCCAGTCAGGGGTGAGCAACACACACACACTGCTGTCATCTATTTTCACACAGATACTTTCATTCCACTTTAGCCCTGAAGGATTACGATTAAAACCCGATCAGATTAAAGAGAACCCCCCAGACTTCAATCCACAGCTGATGGTGTGTGTTGTTGTGTTTCACCCTCGCTGTTACTTTCATAACTTCATTGCTGCAGTTTGACCACCATTAGCAAAAATTGATGATGTCGTCATTGTTTACATAAATACTCTGCAAACTGAGTTGTGTTTCGTGGATTATTTGTGAGTTCTAGAAAGTGTCAACGACAACAAAAACACCACGTCAGAACTTTTCTGTTTAATCAGAGCTTTATTGATAAACAAAGTATCATTAAGTGCCGCGCAGAGTTAGTTTAAAGTATTTCACCCAGAGTCATTTCTCGTGTAAAGAACAAGGGCATCTT
>OMNV01013237.1:16888-32309 GCA_900303265.1 Brotula barbata
GTTGGCAAATACTGCTTCACTGACCTTAACCAGCATTTAAACTTCCCCAAAGGTTGATTTCAGTTACAACATTTCTGCATATGAAACTTGAAGAACACCATAAGAAGTCCATTTCAACAGTTAACATCCGTTTCATGGTTATTTTAAAGAGTAAGGGAATCTACCAGTTGGTTTCTTAGCCGTCTTGGTTCTGGGCCTTGTGCAGTTGTTACATCAGTGACCGGATGCTGATCTGGGCATGTGCACTATCTTGTCGCTCGTCTGCTGGGTTGAGATCCACCTAGGACTCCCCCCTCAGCGTCGACGCCAGCGCTCCGGTGTCCTTCAGCTCCTTGACTATGTCCAGTCCTCCGATCAGCTCCCCTTTCACATACAGCTGCGGGTACGTGGGCCAGTTGGAGAAACTTTTCAGACCCTGCCGCACCTCTTCATCCCCCAGAATGTCAAACGTGTCATAATCCACCCCGGTCTCGTTCATTATCGCCAGTATCTGCTTGCTGAAGCCGCATTTTGCCACTTCCTTGTTGCCCTTCATGAACAGCATCACCGGTCCCTGGTTGATGAGGGCCTTCAGTCGGTGCTCCAGGGTGACCCCCTTCGGGCAGGTGTTCTCCAGCTGCCCGGTCTCAGCCAGCTCCTTGACGATATCCAGCCCACCCACCAGCTCTCCGTTCGCGTATAGCTGGGGGTAGGTGGGCCAGTTGGAGAAGGTCTTCAGCCCCTGTCGGACCTTCTCGTCGGATAAAATGTCAAAGCTGCTGAACTGGATGCCCCGCTCCTTTAACAGGGACACGATCTGCCGGCTGAAACCGCAGCGGGGCTCCTGCGCGGATCCCTTCATGAAGAGCATGCATGGCGCCGCGTTGATCAGTTTCTTAAGACGCTGGTTCAGGTCCTCTTCCGTGGGGCCGCCCTCCGGAGCACCGCCCGGATTCACCGCCAGCCGCTCTACCAGCTTGGTGAGCTGCGGTGCGTGGGCCCCGTCCACCCGGTCCACCACCTCTCCCCCCTTGAACAAAATGAAAGAAGGCACCGAGGAGATTTCGTACTTCTCCGACACCTCCGGGACAGACTCTGCCTCCAGCTTCACGAAGGTGGTGTGCGCGTGTTCCTTCGCTAATTCCGCCATCACGTCGTTCATCACGGCGCACTGTGGAGCCCAGGCAGCCTGGAAATGTACCACGGTCAGGCATTTTCCAGCTTTGTTCAAGTAATCTTCAAACTGCTGCTTGGTTGTTACGTCCACGAGATTCGCCATTTTTCTTCGCTGTGCGGCGCTAACTGCGTAACACTGACGTCACATCCGTGTTAGTTTCCTTTCTGGGTCGAGCGACTTGAACGACAAACCTGACCAGACCACGTGACTCACGAAGCAACCAGAGTTTCCGTACGCAACGTCACTAACAACATGGCTGAACTATAGCTTGGTTTTGATATTTTCGTTTTGTTTTGTTAGTTTTCCCATGCATAATGACGATAACCGCAAATTTAATCAGTGCATAATTTTAGCCTAAAATGTAACAGGCAATCTCTGCATGTTGGCCAACATCATGCAGGTGAGACATTAGCGATGTGTCAACAGAACACTTACCCGTAATTTAGCTCTGCTTCTTGCAAAATACTATATACACAAATCAAAATTTGACAAAATAAACCAGACTTTCTTCCCCTTATTTTGAATGCAAAATGTTAACCCCGCATATTTATATATATTGTATCTTATTATATAGTTATTATAGTTATAATTGGTCTTCTTGTCATACAAAGTTACATACAAACATACACACTCTACAACATTCAACAGTGTACAAGTATCCAAGTCCATATGTTTCGAGAAGTGAACAAAATTGTGCCTTATGCTGGGGGT
This sequence comes from Brotula barbata, assembly GCA_900303265.1. Lineage (NCBI taxonomy): Eukaryota > Metazoa > Chordata > Actinopteri > Ophidiiformes > Ophidiidae > Brotula > Brotula barbata. The sequence goes on from OMNV01013237.1 coordinate 18,756, forward strand.
AACATTATCTCATTAGTTTTGCTTACCTTTTTATAGATGCATAGATAGACTGCATAGATAGATTACTATCAATGGTATTTCGTAGAACGAATAACATATTATATTGTTCATTTTAAAATAAAGGTCGCAAAAGTCTTGGAAAGAAGATTCTTAAATAAAGTTCGATTATTTTTTTTGTTCAAGATCGCCTGATAGTGACGTCACGATCGGGCGCTCTATGTTCGGTAATTTCCGCCCAAGTCACTTGGTCTGGTCCGATTTGTCAGCAGAGTCGCTCCCGTACCTGAGCTAGCAAAGAAGTTGTCTGCATGTGATTTGATAAGAAACAACAGCCTACACTGGATAAGTTAAAGGATCGTGTGTCTCTTAAGGTAACTGCTAAAAAATCCTGCACTTGTATAGAAACGAAACACATAATCTAGATTGTCCGAAAAGTGACAAGCTAATTGTGCTGTTTACGTAAGTTAGCATTAGCAAAGCCATTTAACTAGCCTCCAAATGCTGTTAGCTAGCCGCAGGTGGCTATATGTAGCTCACTTTGAGTAACGCGGTCTGCGTTACGTGCTGTTGTGAAAGATGACGGTATATATTAAGAAGTCGGTGCTGTAGCATCGCCTGTTGTCTCCATCCTCCTAAACGGTTTAGTTGACTTAATATTGGTACACACTAAGCTAACTCACCTGGCTAACGTTAGCTAATCTGTCTTTGCTACCCGTACAACGTTTTTTTGTGATTGTTGGGAGGTTTAAGCGTTACCACACTTAAAGCTTTAATTCACAATCCAGTCACGACACTTAATCCTCTTAGCGGCTACTAACTTGGAGGACACAGATGTACATCTACCTAAATATGTTTCGATTATGCTTCTAACCGCTGCAGAACCCAATGCATCACACAAAACCGTCACTGAATCTGAATTTCACAAAGGGCATTTTCCTTAGGAATCACACAGGCATTTTTAAAATGTCAATATTGATATTTGAGTTTTTGACATTTGAAATAAAGTAGCAACAGATTTGTTAGAAGTGCTATGAAGTGGGTACTTTTCGTCTTACATAATGTGATATATGTTACTGTTAAGTACTATTTTAGAGTCTATGTAAAATACACGTTGTAAGCTACATGCAAACATGCTAGACATTTTTGTAGAATAGAAAAATCAAACTTACTATGGATTTATGTGCAGAATGCCATCGGCAGGAAATTGGTGCTACAATGAAGTTGCAAGTTAGTGATGCAATATTGTACCCATCTGTATGTACTGTAAATGAGATTTCAATCCAACTATTTGAGGGTAAATTTCGCATCCACAAATTGGACATTGTCCTTAGGCGCTCAACAGAAAAAAAAATCATCATTAGTTTTAAATTTATTATTGCTGGTATTGTGAAATCAAGTTTTAATCCCCAGAATTATTCAATGTCTAAATCCATATTTTTATGTGCACTGTGTTGGTGGTCTATTTATGCCTTAAAGATGTATGATAATAGTGTTTTTGTTTTGATGCTTGTTGATGAAGTCCAGGTGTGTTATATTGAATCTTATCTTATGTTATCTTATTTTCAGCAGATTGTTGGTGTACATTATTTAATGAGAAAGGAACACCATGGAGGAGCAAACAACAGACATAGAGGTGACAGTCAAAACCCTAGACTCTCAGAGTAGAACGTACACAGTTGGGGCACAGGTAATTTTCCATACTTAACACTACAATTAATACAGCAAATTCTCAGTCTGTTTCTTGCCGTAGTCTCACCTGTGTGTTCTTCATTTTCATTAGTTGACGGTGAAAGAGTTTAAGGAGCACATCGCCCCGTCAGTGGGAATCCCTGTGGACAAACAGAGGTTGATCTACCAAGGCAGAGTACTACAGGATGAAAGGACTCTATCAGATTACAGTATGTAATTAATGATACTGCAGTCATGTTTTATGGGTCAAAATAAACGTTATTGCTATATAAAAGTGTTAAATACCATTTTCAGGACTGCATGCAAAACAAACTACTTAATTGCTGGGTTCCGATATAGTCTCACTAACAACTATTCTGCATGGGAAATATGACTGATATGTGACAGGTGCACAAAGGCAGAGTTGGAAAAACACGGGAGGAAATCGGATTCTTTTAACCCCTGCAAAACGAAAATCACGGCCAACTTGTCTGTTTTTCAACCGCTATCAATGAAAAGAACTGTCATATCCTACACCCCCTGTGTTGTTGTTATCGGTGCATACAAAACATCTAATGTCAGAAACATCATACTTGTAAAGAATGTGACTATAGATGTCCATTGTTGTCCCAGATGTGGGTGGTAAGGTAATTCATCTTGTGGAGCGGGCACCCCCTCCGCCCTCCCAGCCTGGCTCAGGGTCAGGAGGAACCCCTGCCGACAGCGGAGCCTCATCTTCCTCACAGGGAACCTCCCAAGTGCCTCCACATGACCGCAATGCCAACAGCTACGTCATGCTTGGCACATTCAACCTCCCTGTCAACATCATGGATCCTCAGCAGATACAGGTAGGGCTGTTTTGTTACTTGACATGTAGGGATGGGGCATTGTATAAACATTTAACTTTTAACATTACCATAATGACACATTTATTTTATGTGACAAGGTCTGGTACACAAGGTGTTTCTTACATCATGTAAAATGTGTGCTGTTCTTTCCTTAAGATGTCAGTTCAGCAGATGATGTCTGGTTTGGGAGAGAACGCTAGGAATGCCAGAGTCACAACAAGCACAGGGGTAAAATGCTGTACCTACTGATTGCATACAATCCCATAAAACATGTGTTGATGTTTTAGTGATCATCACCCTTTTTATGGCAGAGCAATGGGTCTGTGAATGTGCACATCGATATGGACCAGTCAGTGCAGAGTGAGCCCAGACTGCGGCTGATGTTAGCCGAGAACCTGCTGAGGGACACCAATGATCTCATCCAGAGGATGGAGGTGAAAGATCAATTTTCCTGTGACTTCATTACTAAAGCCCCAGAGGAATCCCTGTCTCGTCATTCATGTGGTTATTCTGTAATAAATATGGCTTCCATATTGCTTTTCGTGTCCGCTTTCAGGCTCGGCCAAGTGACGCATCCTCCCAAACTGAGTCAACTCCTGCTGCTGCTCCCCCTCCTCCCTCATCTTCTTCCACGACCTCTACTCCGTCTCCCTCTGCCCAGCCTATGGACACCTCCCCACCTCCATCCACTCCCCCACCTCCACCCACCTCCTCCGCACAATCTGAGGGACCAACACCTCAAGCTGCACCCAAGTGAGTGTTCTCTGAAGTATTTTACCTACCCTTTTTTACCACGGTGGATTGACCACACACACTAGCTGTGGGCACTTAAAATGATCAGTCGTTGCAAGTAATGATAAAACTTATCAAATGTAATGATTTGGTTGTATATCAGCAGGTGCCCTTTCTTTTCTTATGAGTGTTATGTCAAAATGATATCCTGAAATGATGCTGCTTGGAATCTAAAAACCTTCTCCTTGTTGTCCTCCAGTCACCCCAGTCCAGCTGAACTGGTGGAGATGTTGTCTGAGCTGCGGCGGGTGGAGGAGAGGCTGCAGCCCTTCATCCAAAGAGCTCACACCATCCTTGAGTCAGCCACCACAGCAGAATACAACAATAACACAGTGGGATATATTCTGCCAAATAACAATTTATTGCAAGATTTATTGTTGAATAAGAAATTATTTTATGTTAGTATACAAGTGTACCTGGAAGCATTTCTTTCTGTGTTCGGTTTATGTTGATTTTTTGCATACAAAATGTATCAAGATTTGCTCAAGCTGGTTTAATTTTGCACCACAGGAGAGAGAAGAGGACCAGCGCATTCTTGTCTTGGTGGCAGAGGCTCTCCGTCTTCTTGGCAATGCCCTCGTGGCCCTTAGCGACCTGCGTTGCAACCTGTTGAGCTCTGCCCCCCGGCACCTACATGTGGTCCGACCCATTTCCCACTATACGACCCCAGTCACTCTGCCCGGAGCTGTTCACCACCACATCCCAGTGCACGTGAGGAAAACTTAAGGCCATGCCTTTATTATCCCTAATTCCCTGATCAGTTTTGCATTTTCACAAATTAATATGGAATCGAACCGTGAAACTCAAAACAAACTGACTGACAGTGCTTTCATCTTCCTCCACAGATGAACCTGGGTGCCACAGTAACTGTGGCAGCTAATGGCAGTGAGGGACAAGCCCCGCCCAATCAGCCGGCTGGCCAGTCGGAGCAGGCAGGTCAGGGACAGACCTCCCCCCCACAGACTCCCCAGTCCAATCAGCAGGCTGGACAGGGACAGGCTGGCCCCCGGGTCATCAGGATCAGCCACCAGGCAGTCCCGGTGGTCATGATGCAGATGAACACGGACGGTGTGTTGTCCCTACCCGCCACTGATTGAATGCTCCACTACATCAAAGCTGTTTGTGTGACCTGTTGCTGGGCAGCAGCGGTGCATTAGTGTTAAATTGGTCACCACACTATTGCATCCTTAATGCATTGCTGCCACAAGCATTTGCTCCAGTTTCTGTGAAGAAGAAGCAAATTGGATCCTGTCCAATTTGTTGGTTGAAATCCCACAGTGCTTTTTTCCTTCTCATTGACTTGTGACTATTCAGATTATATTTGGATTCATAGATTCATAGAATGTGTGTTGTGTTGTGTCTTGTGTGTTTGTTTAGGCCCAGGGCCAAACCCTTCAGCAGATGGACAGCAAATTCCCGGACAACCAGGTCAGGCCCAATTATGTGTACGACCTGCGTTGTACTACATTTACATGTCAAGTCCAGTTGGGCGTTTTACATTTCAGTTACATTGTGACCCTTTTACAAGTTTTATTCTGTGCGTGAGTTTACATGAAATTCTAAAATTACTTTTGTTTTCCCTCTCAGGTGCCCCCCCTCCAGACTTTATGCGAAATCTCATGCAGCAGATCAGTCAATATGCCACCGCTGTTGCTACTAGCGCCGCCACCGCAGCCGCCACTGGCCAGCCAATCCGACCGCAGCCCACCCCTCCTTGGTACATCCCCACAAGTACCACCACTGGCCCCAACACGCCCACCACTACTCCCACCGCCCCTCCGCCACCTCCTCAAGCTGGCCCCCAACCCCAGGCTAGGGTGGTGTTCACCCGCCCGGCCTTTGCACCAAATATACCCCCACCAGCCTTCGGCACCCGTGGAACCACCATCAACGTGAGGGCTGCCATGCCAGGCCAGCAGCCAGGCCAGGTGGGCATAATACCTGAAGGGGGATGGGCATAATGGTTTCTGATTTGGTTTCTGTTTACTAATGCTTTCTACTGTGACTTCTCCGGATGATCAGCATTTATATTAATAAAGAAATTATTGCTTTGCAGCCTTTCAACCCAGCTGCTCTCAACCAAATGATTAGTGGATTGGTTGGACAGCTTCTACTGCCAGGACAAATGGGTAAGCAGTTTTAATTGTTACACCTCTGCAGATATTAAAGTTGCATTTCAAGAGGGAGGTTGAAATTATTGGAGATTGGTTACAGATTTCAGTATTTTAACACCTCTGCTTTATTTCACAGCTGGTCAAACAATGACATCCTCCTCTTCATCGTCCTCCACCTCCTCCCCCCATACCACCTTCTCCACTCATGGCCCCTCCTCTGCCTCCTCTTCCTCTTCTTCCACCTCCTTTTCTTTTGCCACCTCGGGTCCATCGCCTCCACCTGCAGCAGATACCACTGGTCCTGCAAATCAGACGGAGGGCCAGTCCCAGGAGATGCCCCCAGACTTCAGTCAGCTCCTGAGTTCTCTCCTGGGGGCCACTGGGGTAGGGGGTGTGGCTGGAGTGGGCCCTGTAGGGGCACCTTCCATCACTGTCACTACATCTGGTGTCCCAGCTTTCATCCAGGGTGTGACTGACTTCATGCAGCAGGTCAGTGGACATGCAAAGAACACGCTAACGTACCCTGCAGCCCAAAGCTCTTACGCTCCTTGCTCTGCAGGTGACCTCAAATTATTCCGATCTGCCATTTTTTAGGATGTCCGAAAAAATAGTATCAGCAATGCCAGAGGACCAACGCCAGATTTTCCGCCTAGAGCTTTGGTTGAGGGCAATGGCAGGAGTAATTATCCTAGGGCACGTTTCCTCCTGTGTACCCACAACTTCCTTGCTGTGGAGCAACAGTGCTAAACACAAATCCTCTGTGCAATAAAAAGTAATGTCAAGCAGACACGCCCCTTCAGTGGAAGTCTGATTCTGATTGGATACATCTGCTGCTGCAGCTGTCTGATCTGGTCCAGTCCAAAAACACAGCAAGCATCCACACAATCTGACCGTCCATTCTACAAATCAGGCCACCATAAAAATCACAGGAGACTTTTTTTGTCTTGGGGGATAAAAACTACAGTGCTGACTAGCCGCAAACAAACTGAGAGCTGATCCAGCTGTGCTGTCGTTTCACTCTTTTAAAAGGTCATTCCTCTGACCTTGCATCCTTCCAGAAATATTGCATCTTTAGTGGGTGGGACTAAGATGCAAGGAAAAGGTACAAATGAATGCAATTTAAGAGCTTTGGGTTGAAGCTATTGTCAAAATACAAATTAGTTGAACTGCATTGTATGGTTCAGCGTCATCAGCACGCCCCCTGATGGTCGACTAGTATGTCAACAGTGAGGTGGTGAACGTGGGCGAGTCAACGTCTGAATCTATAAGTGTTGTGCAGCAAACTAAACACTCATAACTCTGGTCATCTGTTTCATTTGTAGGCCTCCCAGCCTGTCTTCACTGCTCCCCCTCCTCCCCCAACTACAACAGCTGCTCCTCCCTCAGGGCCCACCCCCACACCTAATCCACCTGCCGCAGCCGAAGCTTTCAATCCGGACTTGTTCACAGGCATTGTCCGTGGTGTCCTGAGCACCATGATGGGCTCGCTGGGCCAAGCACAGAATGACACAGAGAGCATCGCCCAGTTCATGCAGAGGTTGTCCCAGGCCACTAACATCTTCATGAGCCCCGAGGATCCAACTGGTAAACACAGTCATAAAGTCTATCAACTGTCAAGTCAAGGATGGTGGTACACAGGGGTTACATAGAAACAAGGCCTTATTTACTATTAGATAACTGCAGCACCTAGAGAAGAGCCACTGTGTTATCTGTGTCTCCTGTGTAGCATCTTTACACGTGGTAAAGACAAAATGTCCTACATTGCCAGATTTGGATTGGCTCTTTACTGATACGAGGCCCTCACCATGGATGTCAGCATTTTGAATTTGATCTCAAACTTCATTCATGAAGTCTTAAATTCGACCCTCCTTAACCTGCAGAAACCCTGGATCGAAAGAGATTGTTCTATATTTCACCCATCTTCCTGTTTTTGCTTCCATAATTTGCTTTCCTTTTGTCATGGTGCAACCACCTGCTGGTATCATTAGTGGTTTGTTGCTCTCTCTGTGTTACTGTGGCATCAGGACCAAAACTGTCACCCTAAAAAAAGATAATAGTTACAGATTTTTGTCAAGGTGCTGAAAAAATAATCTGTGAAATATTTGTTTGTGTTGTTGGTTTATTTATTTGTCATACAGTATTTATCAATAATGAATCTCCATTTTACCCCGTGTTATTATAGTGTCTGTATATAAGGTCTATTTTTTTTCACAGCAGCATCGGTGAGTCACTGATTCTCCTTTTCTTTCCAGGGTTCTTTGGAGAGCTCTTAATGTTGGTGTGCCAGTCTTTCACCATGTCCGACCTGGTTGTGCTGCTCCACGGCCAGCATCAGCCCCTGGGTCGCATCCAACCCCAACTCACCCAGTTTTTCACCCAGAACTACCTCAATGGCAGAGAGCCCACGGACCAGAACATCGCTGTTAGTACCACGTACTACTTGGAGATATGTTTTTGTTACGGTATTTTAAGTAAAAAGCGTTGCTGAAAATACATAGTTAGTCATTCAGATGAGTGCATGAATACATCGGCGGCATGGAGAAAAAAAGAAAAGCACATGAAACCAATAAAGTTTAAAACAGGAAAATGGCAGCTTGAATATGATGAGCAGATACACTGTGTATATAGAACAGCACTGAATTATCTTGAGGGAGGATTTTTCTTGTATTTTATGACCTCCAGTCTTCTCATGAGGTTTTTTTTTTTGTGTTCATCAGGCTGCTTCTGAGAGTCTTGTCAACGAACTGGAGGAGTACATCACCGAGAGTTTTGTAAGTCCTTGCTGCCTTTCATCCTCCGCAGACACTGAAACAGTGTTGTAGGAATAGCTAATATATTAGACACTACGTCAGCCCTGTTTTTGAGGTTTGAAATGAGTGATAACAGCACTTCCTCTTTGGTTTCCATCAGAGAGAGTCCTCAGTCACAGTGTTGGATGGTGTTGACATCACCCAGACCAACATGTCCTTCTTCAGACAGCAGCTGACACAAATTGCGACACACATTCTGCGTTGTAATGGTAAATTTAGTCACTCTGCATTTGGTGTTGGTGATTGCATTCTTACCTTAATGCTGTGGTTTCACTTCTTCCTCATTTTGTGTTCAACTGCTCAACAGAAAAAAGTGTGAATATAGTGTAGTCCGTTGTTGTGTAAAATGAATGATTTGTATTGTCTTTATCTATTCCAGATGACACATTTGGGCCGCGATTGCTACAGTTGTGTAACCAGGCATTGTTTGAGTGTCTTGCCCTCAACCTACACTGCCTGAGAGGAGACCAAGGAGCCCTGACTGCAGTCATCAACCATCGCATAGTCAGTGTATTCTCTTTGATTCATGCAGCTTACTGTGTTTGTCTCCAGCCAGGAGGAACACACTCCGAATTAGCCCATCAAAAACTCCTCTTCAGTTGTGTTACATATAAAAATGAGCTTACAACCACTCAGTCGGGAGACACAGTAACAAGTAACTGGAAAAACAAATGAAACAGTTGTTGGTTTATTTAAATTAGGACTTAAAAGGAATCGATGTGTCTTTATTTAGGAAGTTTGAACTTTTTTCCTTCGTTTGCAATACAACTTGTTATGCAATTACAAAGATAAATTTACCTTGGGTCTTATCACAGCTCGTGATGAGTCATTACAACGTAGTTCCTGTTTTTCTCTGAGTTGCAAACTTGATGCTTAAGAAATGAAGTAGCATTCATCACTTCATCGAAATTTTGAGTCATTTGAAATGGGTGTGAAAACAGTTATAGCTAACGTCAACGCTAAAGCAGGAACATGTCCTCGCAGTTTTTTAAGATGGTCCAGTGGTGGTCATTTAAAGAGGATAGTTGCCACAAATATAACACTAATCTAGAAAAGGATGTCCTTCCCAGTGATTGAACCTTATGGGCTTTAAAATGCTGAATTCCATACTGATATAATTTTTCTTCCTTTTTTTCATAGATTTTTAAAATATCACAAATAAGAGGAACTGGTAATTGCTGAGTATCTGAACGTCTTTGTAAAATACGTTTCTTTCAAAACATTTACGAGGCATCGTTGTTAAGTTGTCATACGACCGCTGAAATCTGTACCTGGCGCCACAGTAAATAGGTTGTCGCACAATGGTGGATAATAAAAGGAAGCAGTCTTTGAAGGGTAGGAATTCAGTTCTTACCAATAATTTTCTTGCTCTTTTGACGTACATTCTAACATTTCTTAAGCGTAGCAGGGAACAAAGCAGTGTTTCCCTAATCTGAACTCCGCTCCCAAAGTGTCTTCCTTTTTTTCCTCTTCATTTTAAGGTTTGTTAATGAGTTTTTCCTCGTCTTCACAGAGAGATTTGGGCTGGGAAAGGTTGCTGTCGTAATGTGGGCCTGTAAAGCCCTTTGAGACGGCTCTGTACAAATAATCTTCATTTGACTCCCCAACCACTAGCAGCTACACACTATCAGTAGTGCAGTAGTAGTTTATATAATGTGCAACAATGTCCCAAAAACATAAAAAAGGGAATGAGCCAGGTTCAAACCAGTTCATCAACAAGTGCCCAACACTGCCAGGCTGTCAAGCATTATTTTGACACAAGGGTGTGTGTGTGAGCACCTATATCAGAGATGCAAGAGATTCAAGTCTATTGGCCAATAGCTATTTAAAGTATAAAAACTTTAGTCTGGACGATGTACTGGTCCGTCAGTAGTGCCCGTATTGTAAAATCTATTTTTTTTTTTTTATTCCTCTTCCAGAGGAGGATGTCCAGTGACATCAGCCCCAGCCTGGTCAACTGGATGACAAGCATGATGACAATGAGGCTACAGGTCATTCTGGAGCACATCCCCATTACACAGGAGCAGGTCCAAGCCTACATCGTTCACTCGGAGGTAACGGAAGCTTTGTTCTTTTGATCATACAGCAGTGATAAGTCATTTGAATATGGACGTTCGCGTCGCAGTGGCTGCAGGAGACATGGCCTCTTACTGTCCATCACACCGTCGTTAGTCCCTCACAATCATCCGTACTTGGATTTTAGTTACTGTAAAACAGAAAGCAAACACACAAAACTGTCACATGTGAAGAAAGCAGCAGTGTCTGATGGCTGTTATGTATCCTGTTACTCTGAGCAGCACGTCTGAAATGGCTAATAAATATTAAATGACTTTCTTTCACAGAGAGATCAGTCTGCAGCTGGCACCCAAGAGCCTGAACGGGCACAAAGTGTCACGGTAAGCACGCTACATCTTTCAAGTCCTCTTCAAGCGGAGTTCACTTTGCTTCGCCGCTTCACATGCTATTGCGCTTATTTTGTTTTCCGTCTCCAAGATCGAGGACACCCTCTCTCCAGCCGCAGCCACCACAGCAGAGGAGGCCATGTCGGTGTCACAAGACACGAGGGCGTCGTCACGGGAAACCAGGGTGTTGGCCGGGGACTTGGGAGCCACGGGACGAGCCCCGCCGTTAGGTGGCGATATGGCAGCGGCGGGAGCTGAGGGAGGAAATGAGGAGTCTGAGGCCTGGGCAGCTGCTGTACCCACTGTAAGAAACGCCACCTCGTTTGTCTCTGCTTTCATTCAGCAAAGAGCTTTAATGATCACACGTGAAGCAGCGCCATGGTCGCCCACACACAGTCACATTTGTGTCACCTGGAGTTTTAGGCTTTTTCACGCTAACTCTGCGGTAACACTTGTCAAACCTGTTATTGAGATTTTCCGGTCATCGTGAGTTGCACACAAGGTACGCCGGTGTGGGAAAACCGTGGCGTTGTACAGAAGAAGAAAAAAATTAAAACGTACGAATAAAAACAACAAAATCGTTTCGCTGTAAAATACTTCTGGCATTAAAAATGACACATTGTCGCAGACCACCTGCAGTACCTTTGTAGACCACTACGAGGTCACAGACCACCGGTTGAAAACGCAAAAGTCGTTTTAAATGGAGGCAGCAGAATAGCCTCTGTGATTGGAACGAACAAAGTAGTGCCACCCATAGACACCGGAAGAGGTGAGGCAAGAAGATCCATACGGCTTTTGAACTACAGATCCTTACTCGTCTGATTTATGACCTCCGTACCATACTGAAGATAAATAATCAGCCATTATCCTGACTCCTGATCCTCCCTGTGTGTGGTAGGAATGGGTGCCCATCATCAAATGTGACCTGATGACCCAGAGGAAGATGAAGGCTCAACCTCCAATGTCTGACGCCTATCTGCATGGCATGCCAGCCAAACGCAGGAAGGTAATCGGTTACATTTCTCTTGACTCACTATGGTCAGAGTGTCACCTGTCCTTACCCTCTTAAAGCTGAGTGTGTGTGTCTGTGTGTGTGTGTGTGTGTGTGTGTAGACGGGACAGGGTGGTGGAAGCCTCCTTTCCCTGTCGGACGCAGTGAGTCAAGCAGCCAGGACAGCAGGAGTGAGGCCCATCACAGCTGCTGAGAGGCTCCAGGAGGAGCTGGAGACCCCGGAGCTGAAGGAGGCGTATTCAGACCAGGTAGCTGAATCTGCTCAGTGCTTTAGGCCAAACTGAGGTGCAGTGTGGGAATCAGTTAAGCTACTGAAGCTACTAACTTAACCACTTTTCCAGCAGTGCTATTGCAGTATTTTATTACTTTTTTTTTCCCCATAACTTTCTGTGTAGATTGATTAAAAATTAAAAACCTGTTTGAACTGTTGATCTTTGCTCAAAACACACCACTACCAGCAGCGCTTCTCTGTTAAACATATGCTAACATGCAGCGCACTTCACTTATTTGATATTGAATCTGATGATTTGTATGTATATATATATACATATACTGTATATACTGTACATACAAAAAAGTCCAATTTTAATTTAAGCGTCTTTCCGAGTCTTTCTCGTCTCATTACTTCCTTTGATATTCCATCCACAACCCAAAAATCAAAAAATGGAAAAATGACATTTTCTTTTTCAGACTTTTGATTTCATGCTCAGATCAGAAATAGTACATTTAAAAAAAAAAAAGACCTCCACCAACAGCGTGTGGAACCAATGAAACGATGGCTGCTTTCAGTCCGGGCTGTCTTTGCTGATCTCATTCATCGGAACGTTCTCACGGCGTGGATCAGCAAAGTCACAATCGTCAACAGGTACGTTTTTATTTTCTGCATCATTATAATCACTAACATTAATCTGTATTGTTTCAAACTAATCGTCCAGCGCACGTTTGAAATGGTGTCATCAGTCCACCTGGTTACCCGGCTAGTTTACGACCCTTTTACCAGCTGAGGAGTTAGAAATAGATGCTTACAACAAACGAACGGAATTTGTTAAAACAGTGACAACAAAAGTAACGACAGTATTGAGGAACATGATGGACACCGTCATATTTTAAAAAGATTCATGACCGTTTTCTCACCATTTCAAACATTGTGCGCCGGACAATTAGTTTAAAACAATGCAGACTAATAATGTTAGTGATTACAATGCTGCAGAAAATAAAAACGCACCTGTTGATGATTATAACTTTGCTCATCCAAACCGTAAAAACGTAAAGATCAGTGAAGAGAGCCCGGACCGGAGGAGGCCATCGTTTGGTCCGAACGCTGTCGGCGGAGGCCTTTTGACAGCGTCGAACCACTGAATGTCCCGAGCGCACGCACTGCTTCACGTGAGCAGATTCAGTAGATCCGTGCACGAGAGCCCAGTTTTGAGCACGAGCAGAGAAAATCTGTATGTAAGCGCGGAAGGATTCACGCTCTCAAACGGTCAGATCGCGCTCTCGAATTATGGCAGTAAAATAACGGCATACGGCGAGGCCGTTGTGTCCGTAACCACCCAAAAGCAACACACGAAGAAGACAAGGAATAAGTCCCTGATCACACAAATAAGAGAATGTAAATGTATCAAGCGGAGATTTGGGCCCAGTACGTCTCCGGTGGCGTGGAGGACTCGGGAGGAGAGCCCTCTCACGAAAACACGTCACCAACCACCGGTGTGTTTTTCAATATCGTAGGTTGGCGTTATGTGATGTGTCCCCCTCAATACATGTCCCTCGTCTACATTTTGTGCGTCCTATATGAGAGAGCGACAGAGAAATTAAAGATCCAAATCAAATTTGTCCCCGGGCCCCTTTTTGTTAATTTTCTATTTTTGACCAGAGTATAAAGTCTAAATTATGAAAAACAAAGCG
>OMNV01013238.1:0-19331 GCA_900303265.1 Brotula barbata
GAAGCGGGGCGGCTGGAGATTAGAAAACTTATGAGAACTGAGACAAGTTAGCAAGTAGCAAAGTGAAAGTTTGCTGGAGGTGCAAATCTAATTTATGGTTGGGAATACCGTGTTGTGTTTCTCTCTTTGGTTCGCTCAGCCATTAAAACTAAACCTGAGGACAAATGGGGAAAAAAAACACAACAAATATCAATGCTGCTGCGCTGGCTGTTGGTTGATATTATGCTGTGCGTGAGCTCTGGGTGAGCAGCAGTCAATATGTGAGAGGTCATTTGTCAATGCCTTCTTCTGTGCAAGGATACTTCGCATTGTTTTTCTCTATGGGAAATCATGCAGGCCTATGGGCTTTCTTGTTATCATGGTGAACTCCCTGGCGTTTCTCTTTTTATATTAGCGCCTGTGCATTTCCGTGAATGCGTGTCCGTCAGCCAAAGAGCTCATTAGAGAGGAAATTGGGTCATTCCAGCACCAAACAATATGAAATAAACAGCAGTACCATAAATAAAAACACTGACACTTAACATTAGCATTACATTAACGCCAAAGTTCTAAAGACCAAAAAAAGACTCCGAGAGCGTTGGCCTTTGGCGGACTGCGACGGACGTTTAGAGTTAATAGATTAAACCATTAAATCCACCATCTATTGCAAACACAACGCTGCAAATTTTCATCATTAGTTTTACGAAACAGATGAGCAACTGCATCTTTAGCGTCCTCACATTTTCTGATTTATGAGCCTTACAGCAACACGCGGAAATAAATATGTCCAAGGGCGCAAAGGTGATTTATCGACGTATTAGCGTTGATGTATTAGTTATAGATTAGAGGGAAGTGACATACCGAGACACGTATAGAATTATGTCCCGCTCGTATAGGCAGAGGAGAGTCCCGGCCTTGTGCAGTGCAGCGTGTGCAGGCTTTGGCTTCGGCTTCGGCTTCGGCTTCTTTCTCACTTAGCTGAGATTGAGGCGGGAGGTTTTGTGTCAATTGCAGCCATGAGGGGAACACTTAGTGCCATCGCACCAAACATGTGTGGAGCGGTTTATTGGAAGTGCGGAACAGTTATTATTTCGTTTAGATGGGTAAGAACAAAACCATTTGATATAACAGCGGGAAATAACTGCAGTGAGACTGAGGGAGGGTTAACTACGAGATAGGAGGAGACACTCGCTGCCTTTATGGTCTCGTGAAGGTGCACATAACATGTTTCGATTTCTTATTGACTGGTGGCTGGTGACTTCTAACTGATATGTGTTGGCTGGAAGTCCATTATCAAATTCTTTGTCTTACTGATGGTGATTGCTCTTGTAGCACATAATAAAAGTGTGTTATGCTCCCTCATGGCCTCGCTGATGGATTCAACAATTAAGAGAACGTCTGCACTGCGCAGACAATCCACACCCAACCTGCAATTTTAGGTGCGATCGATGAACTGCAAAGCAGCGACAAAACTGGACGTTTGAGGCTGACAACAGTTTTTTTTTTTTAAATCTACGGATCCCTGAAACGTGGATAATTAAATGTCAGCGGGAAATGTTTTGATATTTTATAGCTGAATGGTGATCTTTACTGTCAGCGATTACAGAAGTGTTAAGATAAATTAGCTGGAATTCATATTATTGCACTTACATGGAAAATAATTCGCAAAATAATAACACAGCAACAAGCTGCTACACAAGAACACCATTTCTTCTTATAAATATGCCAAGGTAAACACATATAAATCTGTGATCAGCCACGATCCACATTTGAGGTCACAGTGCGAACCTTTAATTTGTCTTTTTTAACTCGTCTGCTGTGCTGCCTTCTGTGCTGAATGTGTTGTACATTCTTGCATTTTCTATTTAGTGACAAGCTGGCTTGTTACTATCAAATATAATTGGTAAAATAATCCCATGTTCCAGACGGATGCTGCTGTTAAATGATAACTCAATCAGAATTTTACAGCTGGAGGAAGGATAGCACGCTTTGCTGGACTTAGAGTTCCAAAGAAATCACTGGGCCTCAGGTGAAACCCACCTCACTATGTGTCAATTACACACCGGATCAACACGTTTTAATGTGATTCTATATGTGGAAGCTTGACTTGGCAGGGACCAGAGAACCTTTAGAATCATATTTTATCCTCTGGAGAGGTTGTTGCCATTGGTTGGTTGATGTTCTAATATTCGTTTTGCAAACACGTGCGTACATTTGTAACTGTTAATATCTTACTCAAAGTGCATAAGAGTTTGTCACAATAAAATTATAATCCAGCATGCGTGGTTTATCCCTGCGTGCATTATTGGGAGTATGACTCAGTGCAGGCTGGATTAGAGAGCGTTGAGAGCGGTGGAGATCTGATTCCCTCTGTGTTATCGGGACTCTATCCTGGCTTGTTTATAGCCCAGAGTTCCTCCTTTATCAGTGAATACCTTAAACTCATGGGTAATATGGCATAATTAAAACAAATCATTTAGTCAATTAAGCGGCAAAGCATTTTAAATTAAAAAAATGTTCTATCTCATTGGTGCATATCAAATATGTATATGCATTTATTCCCTTTTTATTCGCTTCACAGTGTCTTTGAAAATTCTTTATCTCATCCTCTCTCTCTCTCGCTCTCTCTCCCTCTCTTTCTCTTTGTGTGCGTGTGTGTGTGTGTTTGTGTGTACCTTTCTCTCTTGGTTGCTTCCTCTTAGAGGTTCATTCCCCTCATGCTAATGGACAACCCCCCTCCCCATGTCTATCTAATCAAAAATCAATTAAAAACACCTCGCCGCCAAGTCTCCAGAGCCGAGCCTAGGTTGAGGCTGGAACAGAAATGCTTCCCGTACTCCCTCTCTCTCTCTGTCTGTCTTTCTCTCTCTCTCTCTCCCTCCCTCCTCTCTCTCTCATTTGCGCTCTGCTTTTCCCTCCCTCTTCCTCCTCTGTTCTCCCTCTCTCCTAAGCTCCGCCCTCCTGTCTACTGGAAGTTGGCAACATGATTTACGAGAACGGAGAACTTAATTTATATATTTTTTTTCCTCTTGCATCCTCTCATTTATTTATTAGATTTTTCTCCCAGCCGCCTCTTCCTGTCTCTGGCGTGCAAGAGAGGCGGAGGATAGAGGGAGAGAGAGGATAGGATTAGATGGAGAGTGGTCTCGGGGCAGACCAGCAGACTGGCAGGCCTGCAGACATGGAACAGATCTGTCCCACACTTAATGGCATTAGTGCCGTCCCTGAAAGGAGGAGGGGGGCCAGCAGGGAGACAGGCTAACATATTAAAACTGCTTCGATACCAGCCGCTTGTCTGCTCCACTCAGAGTTCAACTCCAACTCCAACTCTTTCTGTTGATCGAGTATACGTCAATTGTGCTACTGAAACTAAGCTCTTAATGCAGCCGCAGAAACACAGCGTTCTCTCTACAAACAAATTAAAGTCACAGCTTCCAAAAATACAGATATGCTTATCTTGCCGTGCTCACTCCGCACCCACGCACCGCACCGGGCTCAAAGAATATATATATATTTATAAATATATAACCTTCAAGCTGCACACGTGTGGATTCAGGCAGAAAACTCTCTCTCGCTTGTGTCAGGTGCAAATGGACTTCAGTTTAAAAGCAAACATGGCCCAGGGTGGGAAGTGACATCTCTGCCGACTGTCTGTGTGGATAAAGCTACAATCACTCCTTTCTCAGCACTCTCTGCTTAACTCATTTACACTTACCCTCTTCCCACAAAAGGTTTTTACACATCATACCGATCTCGCTCCAACTTTGGTGTGATCAGTGCCAGATTGCTGACTGTCAGCACACTTTCCAAATCTAGATTCAAGGCCCACGGCTCCCTCACAGGCTCAAATTACCCTCTGTCCAACCTGCTTGGACAGCACAGTGCGCTCATACTACACACCAGCGTGAGGAATTGCATACAGGAGAAGGATTGGAAGAAAGGGAAGGAGACGGAGTCAAAAGACTGAGAGGTAGAAGATTGGTGTCAGCAACAAAAGACCGGGGACAGAAAGGAGCTGGGTAAGACAAAAGGGTGGAGCGTTGGCCTTAAACATGCACATATCAAGTGTAAAAGAACGTGGAGTGCATAGGGGAGAGGAAGCGGCGGGGGAATGTGAGAAGACGCTGACAGACAGGTGGAGCCAACACGCCGTGTCTTTTGATGGATGGAGAGGAGAGTTAGTAAATATACATGGACCCCGCCCTCCAGAGCTTTCAGCTGTCTCAGCACAGCCCGTCGTGGATGGATGGGGGGGATTCTACCTCGCCTTCAAGAAAAGGTTAAGTCACAGCAATATTGTTGTGTATCATGAAAACATTAGCAATTCTTCCCCCTCCCTGTCATCGGAGTTTGATTTATCCGTCTGCCTCTGCGCTTTGGTTGAGGTGCTAAAGGGAAAACGGGGACAGGAGGAGATCGCCAGACACAAACAGCCCGGGGAGTGTTTTCTCTTTATCTCTGTGTCACAAAGGCCACCCCGGGCATCGAACGTGTGTTTGGGAACCGCTTTAGAGAGAGAGAGCTATTGATCCTACTGTATATAGCCGAGCTGTGTCCACATCCTCGCACCCAGAGGAAAACTATACAGGAAGCGGCCGTGCTAAAGGTCAGGCTCTGACAGAGATAGGGAACCTGCCGCTGGCTCTGCATACCTATTTACTGTCCTAACTGGGTGAAAACCTTATCATCTAGTCAATCCGCATAATCCTTCCTTTCAGTTCAGCAGTTGGTGACTAGGAAAAACGGACAACAAACATCGGTGGACAGACTATTTGGAGATATGTTTACTTAATACAAATGAGACTGTTAAAAGTATGTTCATGGCACACAAGGCCAAGTCATTATCCTTCACTGACTGGTTCAGTTTTTGATAAAATCTTTTCATTAGCAAGACATTTTCTGCCACGTAACCTCACTTGAGATGATAAGAATGATTCTTTTCTGAGTCCACTCTGCACAAACAATCATTCATATTCATTCACCAATTTGTTCAATGACGTTTGCTTGAAAAAGAATGACATTCCTCCACCATTTAAAGAAAAGACTAGCTCACCTGAGGTGGATTGTTCTTCTTCTCTGGCCAAATTGCATTCACAACTCAAGAGGGCCACTCCATTTCAAAGATGGTACTACAATATAATTTAAGTAACCTCGCACTCACTGATCCAAAGATCACAGAGCAGTTGCTCAAAGAAGATGAACAAACATAGGTAAGGTTATAGAATGAAATTACATATTTTATTTTATTTTATTTTATTTTATTTTATTTTATTTTATTTAAAAAAAAATACAAAAGAAAAATTACAATTGCAGGGAGAGGCAGTGAATCCAGTGGGCTTGTTTGATGCCTCCACCTAAATAAGGTTAAAATGTAATATTTGAAAGTTTTAATTTAAAATTTGACATGCAGGAAAATAATATGACTGTATAAATGTCAAGGCAAACTAATAACAACAAATCAGCAACAGCAGGAATAATAATATCAATACGACTATCAACATAAAAGCAGAAAAAGTGAGTAAATGTATGGGAGAGAGGGTGTTTGTGTGTGTATATGTGAAAGTGAGTGTGAGAGAGATTGTTTGTTTATGGGGAGATATTTGTTTATACGCCTGTATTGACTCAGACCACTAGTAATTATGCATTTCACTAAAAACAAATAAAAATATGGATACATCATCAAATCTATATGGAAAAGCACTTAAATCTGCATTTAAATGCTCTTTTACTCATCTTTTGTTACATTTTATAGATGAACAGTGCCAGGTGGGAAAAGCCATTCCATAATTTGCTACCTCTAAATCTAATTGACAAGCGGCCTGAAAATCGACCGGAATGCAAGTCGGGCGCCCCAGTGACTCATCGCTTAAGAGCGCATACCACGGGACGCAGTGGTGCTGCATGTCATCACCTCTCTCTGCGCTGTCCTTCCTGTCTGTCTCTCTACAGTGACTATCACAATAAAGCAGACATACCAAAAAAAAAAAAGGAATGCAGAATTCACTTCAACAAGAACTAATCATTCTCAAGCAAAACAAGCTTGCACCTCTCTCCTCCTTACCCATGCTCGAAATGCTCCTGTGAAGGCCTCGAATGCTTCAAAGGAGTCTGTTAGTCTGTTGAATTGCATCTTTTTGACAGTCAAATTGAGGGCCATTGACAAAAAATTCTCTCTCCTGAATGGACAAACTGACAATGGAACCCAATTTGTACTTCTACTTATGGACTTTTGTACATATATACAGTATATATATATATATATATATATATACGAATATATGGTGTGTCTTTTCTGATCACTGTGCTTCCTGGATGGCTGCCAGGGTTTTGAACCTAGCTGTTAAACACAGACTCTCCCCAGCACTGAGTCACAGACGTGGGTGTTATTTTACAATTTTTAAATGGTACTAATATAATGGTTCATGCTGTATATGTAATATACAGTAAGTGATGTGTATACATCACATAATCCAGTGTTTCCCCGAGCACGGGGGGCAAGTCTAGGATTCAAACACCTGTCTCCTAGTTATTAATATATCTGTATGCATACAAATGCATGGAGCACAGCAGTAGAGTTAAAAAAAAGAAAGATGGGGTGCCCTGGTGTATCTCTGGATAAAGCACATCCAACAGAATGCAGCGGTGCAGGTTCAAGTTTGGCTGCGTGTCATCCCCTCTCTCTGCCCCGTCCCTCTTTTCAGTCTCTCCACTGTTAGTACCATAATAAATCAGCAAATGCCAAAAAAAGAAGACAATGCTGTCTCAGCTGAGTCACAGGACACCTGTCCAGACTGTCCAAAATATCAGCACGAGCGTGGATGAGATCAGATTGTGTGTCTTTCTTGCATCATTGTTGTGCGTGCCCATGTCCTCAGACACCGCTGAGTGAAACTTTTGTTTGAAATAGGCTTTGAGTTTAGCCCTTGTTTGTAGATGGACAGAATTGTGGCTCCATTGTTGAATGACTTCATTTTGAACTATGCCTCTCTTAGCAATACTTTCGCTCTCTTTTGGGTAATTGGAGGTACATTCCTCTTTGTCCTCTGAGGTTGGCGTGGACTGTCAGATAAAAGTACATTAATTGGGGTGGTTTTGGAGCAGCAATTTCATATGCCATCACTGTGAAGCTTAGATTTCTAATCTTTGCATTTTTCTGTGTCCTTCCAGAAGTTTGAGTGTGTAATCTCAGGTTATCTCCATTAATTACACCTTTCTCCATCGCTTTGACACACCTTGGAAAGGTAAATTGTGGGTGCTGCCTCGACCGGGAAAGTCTGCCTTCACTTACACCTACGTGTCTTTTTGTTTTAAAATTTTTGAAGGATCAAAAATGGTGTTTCTGCACATTATGGTGGCGGTTGATAGAAAGCTGTCTGTCTTTATTTTTGTGCTCAGCAATGGCAAGATATTTTGAACTTTATGGCACAATTCTGCAATGAATTGAGCTGGAATCATGATGAAGAAATTAATAGAAACGTAAACATGAGGCTATTGTAAACAGACATGACCGCTTTTTGTAAAGACAAATTGTTGCTATAATAAACTAAAGTTGGCCTGTCGTTGCAGTGTATACTGTTACATTTGTGTTTGTAACAGTATACACTCTGCAACCCCCACCCAATCCCAGCACCCCTGCTTCCTGCAGGACACTACAGCATGAATACCTCCAATGTTCCCTGTTATCACCATTTGTATGATTCATCATGCGGAAAGTACCAACATATAGGCAGTAACAAGAAAAATAACCTCAACTTGTAGGCGACGGAAGAAGAAGAAACAGAACGCTATAAAAACAACCCTAACTCTCTATGTCAGCAGAAACATCAGCCACCATTCAGTTGTGGCCTTTCTGGCCTTATATCTGTTCAGAAACACACAGATCCTTTCTTTCCAGTTCAATGCATACTAAGGCTTTAACACATCCACACACAATGAGCACCTCCACCCAAAAAAAGATTAGTAATGAGCTCATTCATTTCATTTCTACTCTGCATTCTCCACCAAAAAACTGATGAAACTTTTCCTTGAAAACTCCTCATATTTGGGTGGCTCACCTTGTAGCACCCTGAGAGGAGCAGGCCTGGGTTCAATTCAGGCCCAGTCCTCCCTGTCTCTCTCCATTAGCCTATCCAATGACAAAAAAAATACAGATAATGAATGAAAAAATAATTGAAAAATATTTACAAGTCAATTTACTAAACATTTCATATAACTGCTCTGAGTTAAATAATGAATCTTTCTCTTCCCCTCAAAATCCTTAAAACACTAGACACTGAATTTATGATTGACTGCCAGGTTCCGCTCAGCTGTATGTGTTTACCCTGCAGTTAATTCTGGATGGAAGTGAATGTCCATTAAATGTAATCTTGTTTTTCAGTCCAGTGCTCAAACCACAACTTCAGAGAATTGGCCACCAATGAAGACATCATCCATCATCCCGCTGACACTCTGCCAAAGCACTAAGGGATAAGTACGGAGGCTTTTTGAGTTCTACCTGTCTGTGGAAAATCACACATACCCAAATACACATTCAGTACGCATACAAACACTCATAATCCCATCTATTTTTGCAAATGAAAAGTATAAAAACCATGCCTATTCATTAGCCGCCGCACGGTCCCTTAAGAAGAAGCTTTGCCGATTTTTATCCAGCGCGCCATTATTTCACATGTTGGTGGTTGCTTCCTTACGTGCGAATCTGTAAGTATACACATGTGTACATGTGTCTTTACCCTATCTCACCAACATAAAAATACAAAGAAAAAAACCTAAAATGATCCACTCAGAAACTTGAGTTCTCTGCGTAATGAAATAGAGCTTTTAGTGTTGATCCGAGGAGCCAACTAGAACACTTATCTCAGCATCAACAGAGCTGGAGAAAAAGGGGGCTGCATTAATCGGATTGCTGGAGCTCTAAAAGGTTTTGTGCACACGGGCTCCTCTGCAGGCCGCTGGGATCCTGGACCGGGCTGGGGGCTGAGGCCTGACTGCCAAGCCATGTCTGTGGATGAACTGGCTGATGAGGTCCAAAAAATTCATCCACTGCTGTCTTTGTTAGCTGCAATGAGCTCACGAGTGAGATACCAATTAGAGCCTCTGAATATGCAATTTAATCAGTGAACACTGTACGCCCACACCTGTACCTACACCAGAAAGACATCGCATGCATATATAGATACATATCAGAGGCACTCAAACATGCCCACCGCCACAAATAGGCACTCAACATGGAAAATTCTACACACAGACACATTTAGGCTCTCTGATTTGCTTTTGTTCTCCTTTTTCTCACTGTACACCTACACATCAGTCCACGGGCTCACACAGTGGAATTCATCTATCAGTGGTTCACTGTGCCCTCGAGCAAGTGAGAGCTGCAGCAGACATTGATCAAACTGACTTCTAACATGAAGAAGTTCAAAATCTCACTTTTCAAATCCCTTTACTGCCAGCACCCCTCCACTGCTGAAATAAGGGGCTACACACACACACACTTGCACACGGGCGCACACATGCACATTATTACACCGCGGCGTATATTCTTACAAAGATAAACACAGAAACAAG
Organism: Brotula barbata; assembly: GCA_900303265.1. Lineage (NCBI taxonomy): Eukaryota > Metazoa > Chordata > Actinopteri > Ophidiiformes > Ophidiidae > Brotula > Brotula barbata. The sequence continues at coordinate 9,547 of OMNV01013238.1, forward strand.
CAGATCTTGCGAGCCACACTCGTACAAAATTCAACACAGGATTGATATTTTTAGCACTCGCACACAGAAGAACGACATCAGTGTCTTTCACGTTCCTCAGCGGAAAGATTGAGACGATATTTCAGGAATAACAAAGTTACTGTATTTCAGGAGTGGCACTGAGAATAACTGACTGGGGGCATTTTTTCTTCGCGAAGGTCAGAAAATTAAAGGCGCCTTAAAGAATAAGGCTGCAGACACCACTGTTTCCGGCAAATTCATCCACAGCACGAAGCTCTAATGAATCACGTAACCACTCAGAGGGGTTGATTTGAATATAGAGAGAGATCTGCTTTTGTGTTTTCTCTATTACAGACAAGAGCCTGGGGCAAGGAGACATTTTACCTCCTTGGCTGTATTGACAATTAACAATGATCTCGGCAGAAAAAAAAAGAAGACATTCAGCCACTCGACGAGTCACACAGCTGCCGATTATTCATTCAGCGCGATGTGCTGTTGATTTCACCTCAGAGATTCACATTAGACTGAGATACAACACGAGCTCCACAACTGCCACATTCTGTAGCAGTTTCTCTACGCTGCTAATGTCAAAGCGTCCTTGTTTTCCTCCTCCACGGTAATTGGTAAAGGTTCTGATAAGCCAAACTCCCCTATAAGGGACTATTCAAAGGTTTAAAGGCTGTATAGGTTTGAATTCAACCCTGTCAATTTGCCATTGACTCCAAAAACCACTCCCAGTAGTTAAGAGGAGCAATCTTAACTACTTGAAGAGTATCAGAAAGCTGTGTTCCTCCTCCAAACGATATAAAAGCCTGTTTGTCTTCCGTGAAAGTCAAGGAAAGGTAGCATCTTTTTGCACAGCAGCTCCAGAGTTATTAGTCTTTGTTCCAACTGTTCTGCATATTCAGCCTCCCTTCCAGCCCACATAGATGTTAATGCACTCCCACACAAACAGATCGGTGTGAACAGGGCAAACATATTTTCCATCTTTTTCTCTCTTTTTCTGCAGGCTTTCTATAAAACCCACTCACATCACATGCGAGTAGGCACACATTCACCTGAACACACACACACACACACACACACACACACACGTACACACACATGCAGTATAAGTGTACAAAGTTTTTGTGAGTCCCTGGCAACCACCCCTCAGTGTGCAGGATCAGCTGAAATAAGATCCATCTCTCAGATCCTGCTGTACCTCTCACACATACTGATGTAGCCTGATCTCCTGTTAGTGAGACTGCCTGCAGGGAGCGAGTCAGGGCTTACAGCACAGCCTCGTGAGACCTTCACAGACAGTTGCTCAAAGAGCTGGAAAGCCTGAAAACAATAGCCACTACAGACAGCCGTGGATATTATAGGGATGCTGCACTGAGGGCCTGTGCCTGGATAAGCACAGGCTGCTTTCTATGACATCACTACGCAGCTCACGTCTGGCAAGTCACCAGTGTTTTGACATAAGATAAGTGCAGTCTAGTGATACGCACCCACCCACCCACAAGCGAGCACACTCATGCATGGCAGTACAATGGCAAGTACAGGGTGTGCACTTGGTTTCCTCGTGGCAACAGTGTCATTGCAGTGGACATAAAAACAGATGACAGTGTTTAGTAAATACACAAAGGCTGTGAATCACGGCATGAGTGTGTTCAAGTGTAACCACAGCCACAGCTGATATTTTGGTGTTCGGCGGTACTGCTTGTGATAACAATTATTCCGTATACCAGAGCTCCTGAGTAGAGGCAAAGCTAAAAATAAAACGGGATATGTGAAGGATCAGAAGTGAACCATGAGGAAGCTCGACAGCAATTTATCTTATGATTACAACGTGGACCTTCATCTTTGTTTTTATAATGGAATGAGTGGTTTGGATGTTATGGCCAAACTGTGGATTGCTTTACAACCTGACTAAATGTTTATCACTGCTGTTATTACAATTCTGGACTCAATGTCACCACATGCTCATTTCAAGCAATTAAACTGACAACATTATACATCACAGTTATTATGACCAAATGATGGCCAAAACTACGAGTAAAGCACCAGGACTGCAATAAAACATATCTCCATTTCATGTAAAGGTACACTGGCCTTATTATGTTTTAAATAGTAAATCATCAAACCATCAAGGCTCACTGCCAATGACGTTCAGGCCCAAAGAGACCAAATGAGTCCTGGTTATGTAGAAAAACTGATAAGAGCTAAAAAAAAAGTGGTTTATGCATCAGGATGATTTCTTCACACAGAAAGCCATGTTATTAATTTCCAACAGCACACACTCTCCTTGTTGCAGCAATTTTGAATTCATTTCTTACAGCAGAACTGTCAGAACTGTTTTTTTTTCCCTCCCAGGAGACGCAGACCCTCCCTCTCTGCAATACAGTGCGGTATTTTCTTCTCCATCTCTTCTTTCTGCCCTCTTCATTACTCTCTTTATATGAAAATGTGTAAATACGGAATTATTGAGAAATTGATTGCTCTCTTCTGTCCACTGTGGCCTTCCTCTTATCAATCTCTAATGACTGCAGAAGATGCTGAAAATCCATCAGGCGCTCTCTCTCCAGACAATTGTCTGAAAGAGCCGTTCCATTCAAATTCAATTAGAATCAATAGAGAACATACACAAGAAAGATTGTAGGGGGATCGAGACATTTAAGCAAGGCGAGGGACAGTGGAGTGGACAAGGAGGAAGCATCCAGCCGAGACGAAAAGGAGATGATTGCTCTCCTCCTTTTCAGATCACGTTATCAAGCTTTTAAACCAGATCAACATGCAACATCCAACATGCAAGCGCCACTTCCTCCCTGCAGATAACGAGTGAAAGGACGAGGAGGAGGAGGAGCGCAACTGCGACGACGAGGAGGAAGACGAGAGGAAAGCTAAGATGACTCATATGCAAGCAGACAGTTGGTGTGACTGGGCTGCCTGAGTGGGAAAGAGATTGGTGACAGAGCCTGGGAGGAAGATGAAAGGCTATTGGAAGGTAGAGGTACAGTGCAAGAGGAAGAGGTGTATTACAGCGAATGTGAAAGCAGGTCAGCCACGAATGGAAAACCCAAGGTGATTGTGACTTTGGGAAATATGGCACATAGCGGAGTCAGCAGGAGATTGTGAGCGTAAGATGGAGAGATTTGGGAAATGATGAAGAGACACTTTGGAGTGAGCGAAGACAGAAAGCAAAGGAGGGAAGGGTAGGCAGGCGATTTAAGTAATTTGGAAAGTGATCCTGTGTGTAGGCAGGGAGAGACAGAGGTACGGTGTGAAAAAGAGCGATACAGAAAGAGCGAGATATGAGAGGGGGTGAGATAGAGATAGATAGGCCGGCCTGGAGTGAGACAGAGTTATCGGCCGTGATCGATCTGGCCGGCTGATGCCAAATGGGGGGTGTAATGATAGGTAATGATATGAGCCTGGAGACGGAGCACAGCGCGTGTGTGTGTGTGTGTGTGTGTGCGTGTGAGTGAGTGTGTGTGTGTCCTGGGTCCATGACCACACAGCAGCTCCCACTTTCATTAATAGAGTCAATTCATTGCACCTCACAAAGTGGGTTTAATACACGCCACCATAACAATCTACAAACAGCACATATATATATATATATATATACGGAACACACACTGTACATACAGCCACTCTATCCCTCCAGCTTTCCATTCATCTGTCTGCTGCCTCTCTCATCCTCCTCCTCTCACTCTCTTAGTGCCTCCATCTCCCCTTCATCTTTCTGTTTCTTTTCCCGTCACTGTTGTTTTTTCATTTCTCCCTCGCCCGCTGAGGATCTCGGTGATTCTGCTTTTCAAACGTCAAACTTGTACTGCTCCAGGGTATTGATTATGCATTGATAAAACAAAACACACTCTAGTCTAGTTACATAGGAGAGTGTGCAGACACACACACAATGATATGTTTATCTTCACTCTCTATTATCACTCTTGGCAGACCTACTGACTCTTAAACAGTTTCCACAGCAACGTGAAGTGGCTAAGAATAATGTATTCCGTTAAAGCTGGCAATGATTAGCATTATCCTCTTCTTCTGTGATTTTTCTGGGTTTTTTTTAATGCATGCTAGACTGATCATGAAGGCACAACAGAGGTGTGACCTGTTCAGTGAAGTAATTACAAACTAGCCTGGGGTTAGCCACAATTATACAGCAACATTTAGACCTGGCTACTGATGTAAAAGGGTTGCAGATGCAGCTGTACACAGAATCAATGAATAGATATACAAATACATGTCCACCAGAAGCATACAAGGGATGTGCTACTCAGTGGCCATTACTATGGAAACCAAACTCCATCCAACTCAGAAATTTAGGCCAAGATCACATCTTTCAGAACTGGCTATTTTCCAGTGGCAACAATTCACCACATGGACAATTACTTGCAAAGAGCTGATGAAGCCGTGATTGGTGCAGTAATTAATTTCATTTCTTTATTAAATTGTAAGCGAAGCCAGAAAGTTTGCATAATGACAACCTGTCATAAATGTGCATATTCCATGTATTCTTTGTTCATTTTCTTTTAAATTATTGGTATCAGATTGTAATCATTTATCAACCAGATGTGTTAAATATCCTTCAAAGTATTCATCTCCTAATTAATGCAAAGCAAAGTTCAAAGTAAAATGTAAAAAAAACAAATAACAATAAAACTTAAGCAGCTAGGATACGTGGCAGATGGTGATGAACCGCACACCGCACAACACCGAACAAGAGATCGGTGCAGAGAAAAGTTTGGAATCTAACACAGCTGAACAAAATCCATACACAACAGCAATATTTAATGTTGGACACCAAATGATTAGAAGCGTGCATCCTTTGAAGATCCAGGTGTTTAAAGCTGTTCCCAGTAAGATTTGACACTTGGTAACTTCGGTGACACTTGATGTCATGTTTCACGAAGTGATTCACGATTTTATTCCTCACATCAGAGATGTGACAAATATAGCCTGCATAAAAAGAGGTGACATGACACCGCTACAAAGCAAACTGAATGATGAGACTGTAACAACTCGTGTAAGACTGAAAGTTGTTATTACTGAAGCACACGTTCATCAGGAGGAAAATCAATCAGTCAACTCATCAGGTTTTGCAATTTTAATTATCACTGAAGCCATATTTACACTTTGCATTCCAATGCAATCTCAGTAAACGGATACAGTATCAGAATAATGAGACCCATTGTCAGGCTTTAATTTACACCCTGCATTAAACAGCATTCTCGTTATCTCCATTCTGCCTGTGTTTCCTCCTTGTTCCATTGTCAAGCGTCATCTATTTTCCTCCCAGCCAGACCACAAGGTGTGTTTCCTTCGCCTGATAACATCTGATACAGATCATGTTTTAATGTCAGTTGTAAATGTAAGTCTGACAGTGGATTTGATCACATACCTTTACATTTATATCTATAGTAAAACGCTTGTTTATTTGGAAGCACAGAATTCATCCATGATACAAGGTGCCCAGTTTTTATAGTCCCACATTGCCAACAAAACATTTTGGCTAAAGGGCTATTATATCATGACGATGAAAGGCCGTTAATCTGTCAGTCCGCACAGCAATAACTTACAGTTGATCTGCTCTTCCTGACTGGTGAATGTTTTCTAAACAACAACTGGCACGAATTTACAGTTCTTCCATGACATTAATGTCCATGAAATGAAACGGTCCAGTGGATCCATAGACACGCAGTGTTTAGCTCGCTGACACATAAACATACAAGCCACATTAATGTTTCAATCTCTACACGCAGTCTATTTCAGTCTTTTTTTATTCAAACAGAAGTATTCTACTAAGTTAGCAAAGTGTATTAGTCATTACCAGATACAATGATAACAATAATAATACAGTACACTTGTGTTGTAGTATTCGAGGTTGGTCTCAAGACCACTTTTAGAAGGTATTTTATTTTATCTTTTTTACTTTATTTCAGTGCCAACGAGCCGCTCTTTTAAGTGAACGATGGGAGTCGGCTCACGTCTGAGAGCCAATTTCTTTCTTTTCTTTTTTTTGTATATGAATACAAGACTAAAATAATAGCATGATCTTTTTGCTGTTGCACACGTCAGATTACTTTTGTAATCAGATTACGTTTTGTCATTACTTTTCACAAGTTCAACTAGTAAACACTTGTAGCGTTACTACTTAACTAGTACAGTCAATTAGTGTTACTCGTGGACCTTAGGCCCACAATAGTTAACATGTGATGTGCAAAATGCATACACTAATGTCACTAGTGTCACTTTATGAGCAATATGTTGCTGCATGCAAATAAAGAAGGCGGGACAAGGATTTTGATTGGACAACGGGTGTTCTGGAAAACCTCAAAGTGCCCACGCTGGATTACAGGTGCGGGCACTAGATGTGTCTTAACTTGCTATATTTGTATTATTATGAAATGCCAAGTTTTGTTGATTAGATTACTTTTTGTAATGTCATCACTTTTGTAACGAGATTACTTTTTGCAATAAGATTATTATTCCTGATGAGATTACTTTTGTAATCAGATGCAGGAATGTTATTACATATGGGAATTTAAATATTACTTTTTTGTAATCAGACCATCAGGGAACATAACACTAACATTATTAGTGTTGTAGTACTCAAGAAGGGAAAAACTAAAACTTCATGCTTCAAATGCAACCAATAACATGCAACTCATTGCTAATGTGAAATAATTGTCTCCCACTTCACTCACTCCAAGAAACTAAATGCAGGAGGCGGACAGGAGTAGCTGTGGCGGTCACGGAGCGGGAGGGTGTTAGTGTTTGTTTGTGTTTTATGGGAATGTGGATCTTGTAGATCAATTTAAGAAGTCCCTATGGTTTACACATGCCACGTTTTATCATAAGTGTGTCATATAGACTCGCACTAGTCCGGTCTGGGTCTGGACTCGATCTCGCCCCACATTGGTCTTTGTCTCGGCTTGGTCTCAACCCCTGAAAGTCTTTGGTCTCAGACGTGACTTGGTCTCTGTTTCTGTGGTCTTGACGGCACTACTACTACTAACACTGAAACACACCACAAACAAATACTTGATGATTTTTTGAGTAGATTTTTCTCGAAATTAATCGTGACTGTGTTTTCCTGTTAGTAATGAGTGTGACAGGCCTAATGTAATGAGCACAGTAAATTGAAATAAATTCAAGATTTGATTATTTCTTGATCCACATTTCAAATTCCTCTCCCACACAGTGGAAGCCACTTATTGGAAATCTCTATTTTCTATCTGCACACATACACATCATACACATTATTTTCTGCCAAACTACAAACTGCGAGTTCCTAACAACCAAATTGGCTGATTCGTTCACATTTGGTACCTTAATGTGACAATGTCTTCGTTGAAAATGCACATAGGGTTGAAATCGTAATGAAGGCTTGCAAAAAAAAACAAAAAAAAACTACACAAACAGCAAATGTACCCCAAGCATCAGCCCATTATCTTTTCTCTAGCAACTCCTCTTCACAGCTTCACAATCAGTTTCTAAAAAAACACTCATGTGGACAAACTGGCAAGTGAAGCTGAGGAAAATAAATGAGAGGGAAAGGCTGGTTAATGAGAAATGCTATTTTTACTGCTTTGATGTCGCCCATCCACATAAGCACACAGCTTAGACAAAAACAAATTAGAAATGTCGACTGCCTCCCAAAGACATTAAAAACATATTAGCAGAACAACCATTTGAGACTGTCCACACACCAGTACGTATAGCGCTGTCGCATTTTACGTTCAGCAAACTTTCTCTCAGCATCATACTGACTCATATCAAGCATATCACGGCGAGAGGCTGTTTCTGTTGGCCGATCAGAGACAGAATGTCAACGGACTGACAACATAGTGTAGATGACTCAGAGATACAACATGCAGACCGCGATTCAGTTCTTTAGTTAGTGAAACCTGCATGGAACACAGAACTACAATGTTGATGTAAAGGACTCAAGGCAATCTGGCCGCTTTGAAGTAATAATTATTTTTTGTTCTATATACACTGCCCTGCCAAAAAAAAGGAAGCAAATTGGTAAGAGCAACTGGCAACAAGTTATTTAACCCTAACTGATGCAGTTACAACAACCACATCAGAAGATGTGTGGTCGTGTAAAAGATATAAATCTGTCAACTGACCTGGGCTGAAACTACTAAAATTGAGTTAAGAACTGTCTAATGCATTATTAAAACCTGGAAGTATAGTGGTGAACCATCATCTTCGAGGAAGAAATGTGGTCGGAATAAAATCTTGAATGATTGTGATCGGAGATCACTTAAATGTTTGTTGAAATTGAATCGTTAAGTAGAGCTCACGGCTATGTTTAATAGTGAAAGTAAGAGCATTTCCACACGCACAACGCTAGGAGAACTCAATGGATTGGGACGTAACAGCTGTGTAGCCTTAAGAAAACCACTTATCAGCGAGGCTAATCGGAAAAAAAGGCTTCAATTTGCTAGGGAGCATAAAGATTGGACTCTGGAGCAATGGAAAAAGGTCATGTGGTCTGATGAGTCCAGATTTACCCTGTTCCAGAGTGATGGGCTCATGAGGGTAAGAAGAGAGGCGGAGGAAGTGAGGCACCCATCATGCCTAATGCCTACCCTACAAGCCTGTGGGGGCAGGGTTATGATCTGGGGTTACTTCAGTTGGTCAGGTCTAGATTCAGCAACGATATGTGCCCAAAAAATCAGGTCAGATGACTTCCTGAATAAACCGAATGACCAAGTTTTTCCATCAATGGATTTTTTCTTCCCTGATGGCACGAGCATATTCCAAGATGACAATGCCAGGATTCATCTGGCTCAAATTGTGACAGAGTGGGTCAGGGAGCACGAGACATCATTTTCACACGTGGGTTGGCCACCACAGAGTCCAGATCTTAACCCCATTGAGAATCACCTGGAGAGGACTTAACGCATCGGTCCGACTCTCCCATCGTCGATACAAGATCTTTGCGAAAAATGAATGACATAAATGTTGTGACATTGTGTGAGCCTATTGAAACGATGCCAGTGAGTGTGTGAAGTTTTTTTTTTTTGGTTGAGTAGTGTAAATATATACAGTATATATACCAGTGGTGGGCCATCAGGGCTAGCAAGGCCTTCTCTGCTGGCCTAAACACTATCAGAAGCACTGACCAACATTTACAACCTAAATTCTAATATTTGCTCCATGAAATTGTATTAATTTATTCCCAACAGTCTATTCTCTTCATTTCGTAGCGTTTCTCTTGGCTGCACTGCTTCCAGTATGTGTACGTGGATATTAGATTTTTTGTCCATTCAGATTTCAGCCTCTATGTGTTGCCATGTCAATCTAATCTGCCTTCAGAATCAGTGCTGCTGGCACATGGAACTTAAACTATATTAGCAATGGGACTGTTTCTTTAACCGTTCAGATTTCTAATTCTCCTCCCAGGTCCAGCCAGCTAGCCCACAGTAACGTCTGCATGTTTCCGTCCTCTGATTGGTCGGTCAGAGAAAAACTGTTACAGCCAAGTTCGACTAGCAAAACACGTCTGTAGCGATTTACACACATTAATAGATTTGAGTTAGAATTTTTTACGCCCACAATGGCTGACGGAGGAGGAGAACTTGACTCGGTCTCGGACATACTGTGAGCATCTCGGTGCTCCGAGCGCACCGAGAGGGCCAGTGCAAGGAGACATTCGCCAACACTACCAACAACTCCACAACAGGGTTCTGGACAACATTCTTTGCCAGTTACAGAATAGATTTCACGATCACGAACAATTAATGTTTCTCTCCCTCCTCGACCACCAGCGGTCT
>OMNV01013240.1:0-10200 GCA_900303265.1 Brotula barbata
TATCTATCTATCTATCTAGCTATCTAGCTATCTAGCTATCTATCTATCTATCTATCTATCTATCTATCTATCTATCTAGCTATCTATCTATCTATCTTCCCCTCTCTCTCTCTCTCTCCCTCTCTCTCTCTATTCATATCTATCTATCTATCTATCTATCTATCTATCTATCTATCTATCTATCTATCTATCTATCTATCTATCTATCTATCTTCCCCTCCCTCTCTCTATCTATCTATCTATCTATCTATCTATCTATCTATCTATCTATCTATCTCTCTCTCTCTCTCTCTCTCTCTCTCTCTCTATCCATCCATCTATGTTCTCCTGAATGTGTTTTAGTTTAGTCGATGTTGTTTTGTTTTCCATTGTTTGGTGGCGACTTAATGCTTTATGTCTGAGATGAATGTGGAGATATTCTGCGTTCCTTAAACCCGTCCCTGCGTACCGAAGGTGCACAGAGAATTTTGGATGTCTTTGGTCATTCATCTGGAACACATTTAATCCCCGTCTTTCCTGAACATGAATGGAAGGATTTCCATGTTAAAGCTGGCAGAAAGCGAGGGGGTTGTTCGCAGTGAGAGAGACGTTTTGGCAAATCCTGGGGATTAAACAGATGTCATAAAGTAAAGGGATGACTGGGTGTCACTGTCGGTGTTATTGAGTCTTAAATCCAGAACACTCGAAGGAACACAGGACTTTTTCACCTTGCGTGGCTTTATCACTGCCTGCGAGCGGAACGACTCCAAATCTAACGGCTGAGTTTTGCCCTCAGATTTCTGGCTTTATTAATCCAGAAATGATTCAACAACAGATGGGGGATTTCAGATTTGCATTTTGGATGTTTATTCTCACGTTTGTTCTGCAATTAGTGGCTGACGGGGAATGACTGACCTCAGATTTCAAAGCCAGCTTCTGTCCCATTTAACCAAAAGCCTTTCTAATTCATTTCAACGGCAAAGAAAAAGCTTAAGGTTGTTGTTATCGTCATGACCGCACCAAAAAGCAACAGATGTGTCTTTAATAACGCACATTAATCTCATGAATTAAACTATTTTGCTGCAAATATTTGTTGTGTTTATGTGTGACAATAGTGTGATGTTTGCTTATTCTTTCCAGGGGAAACATTCAAAATCCAGTAGGAATGATCAACCCTGAAAGATTCCTGTACCTGGGCTGGAAGGAGTCGTCCCTGACGATACACTGCTTCTTTTCAGGCACGGGCTTCCAGGTGGCCGGGTCAGCCAGGTCCACCAGAGCTTTGGCGTTGAGCAGGCCAAAACCAAAGCGACTGTTGACCATCAGACCTGCTCCATTCCTCTTCCAACCCGGGTTATTGGCCAACGGATCAAACTCTGACGTCCAGACCACAATGTGCTGCAGGTCCCTCCACGTCAGGTCTGGACTGGAGGTGGGTAAGTGGATAAAACAGGCCGAGAGTTGAACGTCAGTCACGCGCCGTCCGCTCTATTTGTTGTTAATTGCACAGATTGTGTGTAACGGGCGATTCATTTGCGGTGCTACGTACTTTTGTTCCAGCGCCAGAGCAAATATCCCAGCAGCCAGCGGGGCCGAGGCGGACGTCCCGGTGTGAGTCTGAGTGCACTCGTTGTGCAGGTCGGCGCTGGTCTGGAACCAAATCAGATCGTGAATACGTGAAAGAAATGAACGAAATAAACTTCACGCAAACAATTATTGAAAAAATAATAATATATCCCTAAATCAGCTTACATCACCAAACACAACTTAATGTGACTTTTCCCCTTCGTTTGTAGTGGACTAAGATATGTGGACTGTCGTATCATAACATGGTAAAAAATGATGTCATGTTTGCCATTCATTTGTACTTTGTGAGCCAGATTTTGTAACATATTGTAAGAGGTACACTTGATAATTTTGTCATTTTTACAATTCCGAATATCACTTTTGCATTTATTCATTTATATGTAAGATATCTGTACTTCTGTATCATACTTCAAGTGCATTCATTGAACTTCATTTTGCATTTACACAAGCACAAGTATGACCACTATGTATGACATCACTCACAATCCTTTGGTCGGTGTAGTCTCCGCTGCTGTACGCTGTAGCCAGGGTGGAGGAGCACTTCTCTGCGTACCACGGGGACAGGCCCTGCTGGGAGGCGCTGCTGATCGAGATGGTGTAGATGCTGTCTGTGTATCCGTCACAGTCACAGTTATCGCCCTGGCGTCCGCCGTTACCTGACGCCCAGACAAAGATGGAGCCTTTCCCTCCACGACCCTGTGTGGAGTGATGACAGAGACAGCTGAACGTGGAGAGAGATACTGGCTGTGTTACTGCAGGGTGAAATAGGAGCGGATGATGTCGTCCTTATTGATTTTGGTCTCCTAATTACCTTCTGGATGCCGTACTCAAAGGCCTTCTGGGCCAGACGACCAGGGCCCTCCACGGTCTTTCCATCATCATTTGGTCCCCAGCTGGCACTATAGATGTCCACATGGTCTGGATTGAATCCAATGGAGCTGGCCTCGATGGCATCCGTCACAATCCCATCCAGCATACGAATCCCTGCGTTGGAGAGAGACGGGAGGATTATCGCACAGAGCCACCCGGGTTTTTAAAATCAGAGCACATGATCATTCTGGGTTACTCCTGAGGGAGTCACAGCTAAATATCAGTGCAGATGACGCCATAGATAAAAGAAATGATTTGTTGGCTTTTAAATTAAATGAAGGCTTAACTCAATTAGCATAGATCTTTTTTTGGACTGCTCTAAAAAGCAGACGTCCATTGAAACATCCTCCTTTTCCAGCTTTTCCTGGAACGGAGTAACGCTCGGTTGCGGTGAAATCGATGCAGAGCACTTAGTGAACGGCTGCATGTTGTTGTTTTCGTTTTCAGACAAATTTGGACATTTAAGAGAAATCTTTAGGGGTTCTTACCGCCAACTCTTGAGTTGTACGCCACTCCAACACCACATTTATTGTTGTCGGCCTGCATGGCGATCTCCCCGGCACACCTGGTCCCATGCCTGTGAACAAACAACAGATTTTAACACACCGCACGTTTTTCAACAGCTGTATTTTTTTGTATGTAATAATCTATAAAAATTAAGTGTATGGAGACAGATTTTTTTTTTATTTGACCTCATTATTTCCTAATGTGCAGCTCATTACAGGAGGTGTGGCCCAGTTTATGGTTTGAGTTACATAACACGATCACAAATCATTTTGTTTAGATCACGTTGAATCTGAGGGCGGGCTTATTTGCATCATCAGAAAATTGCGGCCGTCTGGTTGTACGGTGCTGTAATTATGCGTCTGTGACACTGGGCTTTGAACTATTCTGCTGATAACAAAAGGAGAGGAGGTGTGTGTGTGTGTGTGTGCGTGTGTGAGTGAGTGAGTGAGTGAGTCATTAAGTATGGTCTGGAAAACGCCCGTGAGAGACTCTGGAGTCTGCTGTCACCGAGCTGCTCCATCTCTATGCTGAATTATGCTTTTCAATTAAATCAGGGTGCGACCTGAGCTGCACATTTTCAACAACAGTTAAAAATAATGCAGCACTGGTAGCAAAATTGTAGCAATTTGATAAAAGAGATAAGATGAGTAATTCCTTAAATGCATAATTAAATCAAAGTAGACATAGTTAAATACTGAATAAACTAGATAGAAAGATAGAAAGAAAGAAAGAAAGAAAGGAGGATGATGGATGGATGGATGGATGATAGATGGATAGATAGATAGATAGATAGATAGATAGATAGATAGATAGATAGATAGATAGATAGATAGATAGATAGATAGATAGATACTTGTTCTTCCTGACTCACTTGTTTTCATTGGTGGAGTCGTATCTTGGAAAAGGATCCGGATCGTTGTCGTTGAAGTCGTAGCTGGCTGCTGCATCCTTTACAAAGACAGAAAATTACACCCGATGAACATGTTGTCACGGAGACCGCTACGACGGCTGAGGATGAGTGAGGGGTGATTGTGAGGATGAAGCACATTGAAGTGTCTTTGCAGCAGCCTGGTATAAATCAATTGGCTGTATTAGAATTACTGACACCATCATTGATCAATAAGGATGAGCGTCTGTGTTGACTGATCTTCTTACAGTAATCAGTGATAACGTCATGACAGTCAGACGTATTCTTCCCATCAGCTGTGTTATCATACATTATTTATTTGTTGTTTGGAACCAAACCACAGACGGGGTTTTGTGAGCTCCCATCAACAGGAGAAGCCAGATGAAACCTCTCTGAGCTCCCATTCACTCCCGTCACTCATCATGTTATTTCTCTCTTCCTTTCGGTTCAGGATTCAAAATATGTAAAACATTATGAGATGATGAGGGATATTATCTATTGCTGCAGAAATGCCCCCACACGCTGAGTATCCACAGAGAGGATAAAGCTCAGAGATCTGCCGAGGCAGACATTATTACAGTGAGGATCCGTTACGCTATGAACCGCCTTGTAAGGTGTCACCAGCAGCGTTGCTATGGGAACCACGGAGCCAGACGACGAGCCTGTCTCCATGGAAACGGTGTCTTACGTAGTTAGCGTAGATGTCTGTGTGATTCCACTCCAGTCCATCATCCAGCACGGTGATGACCACTCCTTTTCCTGTGATGCCTTTCTGCCACACGGGGATCACGTGCAGGTCCAGCTTGGGCAGCGACGACGAGGTCCTCGTGTCTTGCTGGGAGACAGAAACAAAAGGACGGTAATGCGTTGATGTCATTGCACGTGCAGGGTGTTTGTTTGACGTACAGGGTGACAGTCGTGGCAGTTGAAGAGGAGACCTCAGCCTCTCCTCCGCTCACACATCCTGTCTCTTCCTCCGCTGACCTTTAGGGGAATCCATCAGTGGATTATTGTCTTTTGTCCACGCTTGAGTCCACTCCTGCAGCCACTCGTAGGATGACGGCAGCCAAAGGGTCATAATGATAGAGGCTATTGTGGTGGGCAATTCAGCAAGAGCACTGATTGATTTAACCCACCAGATACACACACACACTGTGTGTAGACCTCCAACGAATACCACAATGGAGCAAAACTCCATTAGTGTCCAAATAAAGAGAGGAAGAAAGGAAGAAAGAAAGAAAGGGAGAAAGAAAGAAAGAAAGAAAGAAGAAGAGTACTTTATTGATCTCTGTATTCACTCTGCATTTTTACCCATCCTCAATGAGGAGCAGTGAGCTGCCAAAAAGAAGTACTAACATGTACTGAACCCTGTTCAACATGTTAGATGGATAAATAATGAAAATCTGTAAAAGAGGAGCTAACGGTTTTCATGTGCTGATATGATAATGAAATGTGGAATTGAATAAAAATGAATGATAATAATTAAATATTCTGGATTCAACCATTCAGATCTAATTTCAGACATGAAGTCTTTCACCTCATCTGCTCTTTTCAGTCGGTGGACTTGAGCTGCGACATGTGAGAAAGATTTCTACCAATTCTAAACCTGATGTATAAAAATAAAAAGTTAATGTCTTAATCAGTACTAACTACCGCCTTCAGGAGTACATTACAAGTATCTCTGAATAATACCTAGTTTCCAGCCGTGTACATAATAAATGAGGGGACCTGTGGGGCACCCCGCCTGTTTTAATTGCAGTATCAGCAGGCAGGGAGGGGGCGTGAGCAGCATGGATGCCCGTCTGAGGGAGAAGATGATTCAGAGCTGGGGACGGCAGGACTAAAAAAAGAACTCTCTTCGTTGTTTGGCTCTATGCGCATTATGCACAGACTCTGCAGAACGACTCCCCGAGTCGTGAGTCATCACTCTCTCGCTCTCCCTCTCGATTCACACTGTCACTTCCTGTGTGCGGTCCGTCCTCTGTCTTGTTGTAGGATTTTTTTGAAAACACACTTCTGTCCTCTTTCCCAGCTCAATTTGCCTGCACAATTCAAATCACAGCGTAAACAGCCCACAGATGTTCCACTTTCTCACGGCTTGTTTCACAGCCATTCTCTAAAGAGGTTTTTCCCCCTGACCGGCTCATATCTACAGTTTGCTTGTCTTGGCCGAACACCAAATGAGCCACTTGTTGACGGTGGCAGCAGCTGAGGGGCCTCAACGCCCGGCCAACCACGGACTTTTATGGTAAACAGTAAACAGACGCATGGTCATGAAAGTCTCTCACGCCAACAGCACATAAAACGGCCGAGAGGACACACACACACACACACACACCAGCGTTCGATGAAATCCCCCCCCCAACCAACCAACTATTAACACCGGCTCATGCTCGCGCCGTCACGGATAGACACGTGTGATGTCTGGCGTACGCACACAGCCATGCATGCAGGAGGCATCTCGAGCTGCAGGGATGAGTCACTCCCTGATTAAATGATCAGGCAGTCACCCACTCGTGATGAAGACGCTGCCCTGCTCACAGGCCCATATCCCCCTCTGAGCGTTCTCATTTTTCCCTGCTTTATGTAACCAATCTGAACAGCAACAAAGGGAAAAGTCGTTTAACGGCAAACATCTGCAATAGACCAATAATAGATAGACATATTTGGGGGGGATCAGTGGGATTAAGACAATTAAACCAGATTTGATAAAAATGAATACCTGACATTTTGTTTATCTTTCCTGTTTTGGGTAGATTAGGTTTTCACTGGTGGATGGAGAAGGCCACGCTGCTCACCAAAGACCAAATCAAGCCGCTGCTTCAGATGAAACACTCGGTGCGGTGACACACGCGCGGGCTGAGGTGGAAATTGCACTAAATGGCACTTTACAGCCAATTCCATTAGAGTCATCGTCTCACGTCGGGAAAAATGATTCACCTCAATTTGTTTTCTTAATCACGGCAGTGGGTGACTCATTCGTTCAGCGCAGGGGCAGAGAGACGGAGGCAGAGAAAATGTAATCTGAATCCCTCTCTTTCCCAAATGTACACACACACACACACACACGCACACGTTCACCCTGTGTGACATCAGGGATAAGCTAACGAGGATGACAGAGTTTGGAATGATTTGGTTAATGCTTAATCTTGATGACACACAATAGAACCATAATATATTAGTAGAGATTATTTCTACTTTAATCTCCTGTGATTGTAGTTTTTGCATAATAATTTGTAGTTTTACCGAGTATACTAATATACAAATAGCCACATCATGATAGAAACGTATTATTTCAGTATTTGGCATGATACATCCTATTATACACATTTATTCATAATGTTATTTGACAATAATGCAAAAGATGGTCCTCTCTTATCATTTGATGGATCAAACCCAGTAAAGATGCTGTCATGGCAGCTCAGATGAAGTGAATGCATTGGAGCTGATGCACAGCGGTAACAATCTCCCATTCTCTCCAACTGCATGGCCTGAATGGGCTGTTTGAGGTTAAATTGGGTCTTAATGCGTGGTGCTCTCCTCCATCCTGCTGGATTACAGTCCCTCCCCCGTCTCACCCCTCTCCACACAGACTGTCAACAATTAAGCAAATGGTTCTTTTGGCTTGGACCGTTTGGTAGCGTGTTGTTGTGTGGTTTGTTTGTGGAGTGGGAGGGGTGTGATTAATTCCCGATAGAAACTTTTATCTACCACTGCACAGACGTACGCAAGCCTAACATTCACTCGTCACGCTGCACTTAAAAGTACAAAATCTTTCCATAAGATGAAAAAAAAAGAAAAGTGGAAACCAAAAATACTAAAAGATGTTGGTGATTTCTTCTTTGCGAACAAGAAACTTACTTTCTTACTTCTTACTTACTTTCTTTTTTTCAGGTTCTTTTATCTTAAATCATTATAAAATTGTGAGGGGGGGAAATTTTGCTTCACTGTACTGGAGAAAGTTATCATTATTATTATTGATTACATTTGTCATTCGATAAATGACCTGCTTAGGGAAATCATTATAATAACACAATTATTACATGTCAGAATGAATATAATATATTATAGGGTTTATTAGATTAAATATGTTTGTAATAGATTGTAAATTTAAATTTGAAAACATGTTGACTCCATCCTTTGTCCTCTGATTGGACACAGAGGTTCCCCTGATAGAATCACGTCCTGAGTCCTGGGAGGATTAAGAGTTTGTGCTGGAGGATAATTGGGTGAGTGATGACTTCCCCACACTGACCGCTGCCTTTGGGTTGATGGACAAATGAAATTAGACTTTAAATAGTGAAAGAACAGTCGTTATGTCGGAGTCTGACAAAGTGACGTTCGTTCTGTTTTTCGTTGGTGACACACTACCACGGTGTGATTGATGGCTTCATATGTCGGTGGTTGATCAAATGTTAGTCAGATTTGTCACTTTTGTCTTGTTGATTATTCATTTAATGTACGCAGCTGTTTTTAAATCAAACTACCTGTCTCACAACTCAGGATTTGGGAGAGTTCATTGATAAACAACAAATATCATTAAAAAATGAGGGAAGAAGCAGGCGTGTAGTTTGACAGTTTGATGGAGAAGTAAAAGAAATGGTTTTATTATTGTGATTTCTTTCATAATTTGCGTTACAAAGTCTGTAACATGGATGAAAAATATAAATCACTTTTATTGTGTTTATGTTTGGGGAGG
Organism: Brotula barbata; assembly: GCA_900303265.1. Lineage (NCBI taxonomy): Eukaryota > Metazoa > Chordata > Actinopteri > Ophidiiformes > Ophidiidae > Brotula > Brotula barbata. The sequence continues at coordinate 8,550 of OMNV01013240.1, forward strand.
TTGACTAAAGGCTACTTAATACAATTCATGTAATCTATCTGTAAAGAAATGCTACCCGGTAACAGGTGATGCTTAATAATGTTATTTTCAAGCAATTAGGAGAAACAACAGATTCATCTCAGTTCTGTGTTTACGAGTGTTTTTCTTTCTATCATTATCGTAGGGGACTCACCAGGTACCACTGCTGGTTCCACATGGGGTCATCGAAGAGCTTGTCTGCCGGGCAGTCCCTGCACCCCCCCAGGGACGCTCGCTTATTACGCCGTTTCTCATATTGCTGTTCTGCCCACAGCACCTGCGTACAATCAGATACAGGAATGAGATTACTACACCATCACACGGTGAGATCCTTACATGTACAACATCACAACGGCGGAAGAGGACCACTCAAGACCACTAACCCGATCGTCCTCTGACAGTCGCCTGGTGATGTGGTCGGCGCTTCGCTTCATTCTGCTAGGATGTTTGCGGTGTTTGAACAAGAAATGGTTTTCCAGGGCCCCAATCTGCAGAGAGGAAGGATATCAGAGATGCTTAATATTTAATAAGATATGACATAACACCAGCTATCTGATCACAACAACTGGGAGAGCAGAGAACAAAGGCTCCACAAACACAGGCTGGGGAGGGGCCACACTCGGAAAGTGAATATTTGTTTGGATTTAAGGTTTATATTTCCAGTAATATAGGTTACAAGAATCTACAACTGTTGATGTTTTATTCTGGATCAATGACTGCAATTTTCAACAACTGATGCTGAGAAGGAAGAGCCACCACATCTGTCCATTGTAGAAATAGATCACAGAAGGGAAACGTACAGGTTGATGATTGTTCCTGCTTCCAGAAGGGTCAGTTAATTATTGACCGCTGACATTGAGAGTTATAGGTATTCGATGAATTCATGGACTGCCCTTAATAGATAGTAGGACGGCTAATGTGTTTGTATAGGATGAGACGATGTATCTGACAGCATGACACTGACTGAAAATCTGGGGAAGAGGGACGGAAAAACCTGGACGTGGATCTGAGTTATCAGAAGTGTAAACAGTGAGTCACCACCACCCCCTCTTTAATTTAACACCGGGCGGAATGAATGGGGGATCCACAGAACAAAGGGTTAAAAAGAACACAAGGAAACACATCATGGTAAATATTACACAGGCCATAAACTCTTTACCACAAATAGAATCATCACACGTGGACTCAACATCTCCAAAAAGACCCATCTGATCCACTGAGCAGCTTCAGAAAATCTCTTCAAAAACCTCTTAAACTCTGAGTCTGCCACCGATGGGTCCATCTTTATAACCTTTTATTCTAAACTGTCATGGAAAACCCCAAAGTTGACTAATATATCAGAACGCATTCTCGGGAAATCTGTGTCAAATTATACTCATAAACACATCTAGAATAAAGAGCATTTTAAGGGAAATTAAAAATGCCTTACTTTTAAAATATCTATCTATCTATCTATCTATCTATCTATCTATCTATCTATCTATAATATATATATATTCATATATGTATAACACTATTACACAGTTTTGGGTCTCAAGCTCAGTGGTGTTATCAACTAAAGTACAGCTATAATTATTTTATTAGATGTTTTATTATTGTTACCATTATTATTATTATGAGACGTTTTATTTTT
>OMNV01013244.1:2043-23489 GCA_900303265.1 Brotula barbata
AGCTTCAAAATGAGCACCAAACGTACACGGCCCTAGCTTGAGAACCCTTGGGGTCAGGAAAATGCCCTTTGGACCCCAGACAGGGCCAAGTCTTGTGACCCTTTCAAGCTTTGAACCGAGTTTCTAGGTCATAGTATGTGGGTGCTGGGGGGCTCCAAAGTGGGGCCTGTTTCACGACCCGTCCCATTCATTCCGGATGGGAAAATCGGCTCGGGTTTTCCGGAATTACTCCGGCGCGGTTCGGCGAATCCCTTAGAAAAGTCATAGCACACCGATCCCGACCGGGCCGCTCGAAACGGTGTATTTTTTGTGGGGGTGCTTGCAACGGCGCCGGAGGAGTAGCGAACCGAAATCTTACGGAAGATTAATAATAAGCCGAATAAGTTTTGGATGAATATCAATATGGGCCTGCTTTGCAGGTAAAAGCCCTATCGGGCTTGTACCTGCTTCTCTCGCAGACCCATAATGAATCCTTTTTAATATCATTACTAACAGCTGTGTTGATGTGCCATAATGCTCATCAAACAGATAAACAGACAGATCAGCCAATCACAGTCATCTGAGCTCAAATCCGCCCGGAGGCCGCAGAGTCACGTGGCGCCGCTCGCACACCCGTTTTCCGTGGCGACCGCGGGGCGAGACGCAGACTCTGCTCCTCCTCGCTGTTCAAAAACTACCGTGAGCAAAGAATAGGAGCAACATTCATTCACTGTTGGCGTCCGAAGGCTTCGAGGAAACATGGTTTATGCTCCTACTGTTTGTGGTTTAGGAGCTGTGGCCGCTGATACAACGACTTTGTTCAGGTTTGGAGGAGAAATTCAGAGATGAGTTGAACGTGGGAGTCGATGGGAGCTCTGTGCTTACGGAGGATTTACTCAAAAAGCGTAAAACATACCAAAATGAGTGTCATACTGGGTGAAAGCCGTCAAAAATACCTTGTTATATCAGTTGGACATGCAAGTTGGAGATTCTGGGAGTTTTAAGAAATTGAGTTTAATTTTCAGAGCTGTGATTTTGATTGTGTGTATTGAGCCCAATACACACATATACACTCCACAGTTAGAGCGGAGTGACCTCACCCACTCTAACTGGGCTCAATACACACAATCAAAATTCACGTTTAGCAGATGCTTTGATCCAAAGCGACGTACATATGAGAATTTCAACCACATGAGCAGGATCTATTGTTATAGCTTCAGAACCGTAGACGCCCTAAAAGCCCTTTTGACCCAAGAGTCCAAAGTCTTGTGCCCTGTTTAAAGTTTCAAACAGAGGGTTGGAGGACAGTAATGTGTACCTGCTTCAGACCCATAATAATCAACACAACACTAATGGGACAATCAACGGGGATCATACCAGGCAGCATCTCGTCAAAGCTGGATCTGGCCTCTGGGTGGCGCAACAGGGACTTCGGAGTGAAAACAATCAGCTAGATGGAGATAAAGAGAGAGAGAAACAGAGACAAATGGAGAGAGCCATAGATAGAGCGTGAGACAGGGCAAATGGGAGAGAGAGAGAGAGAGAAATGTGTTTTTGTCTGTGGTGCATTGGTTGAATGCACCACAGTGAGCGAAGGAAACAGTTTACGAAGGAAACAGTTTACTTCAACTCATCACACTGGACAGTTAACGTGACTGTAACTTTTCTGCTGTAATCCCAACACCGCTACCTGAGACACATTTTCACTTCTCTCTGTGGAGCTCAGGCGTGTGTTGGAAAGCATTTGACAGAAGGTCCAACTCAACTTCAACACATTTTGTGAGATGCAGAGAGACTGACAGAGAGGATGTTTCCATTCTCTGATGAAGATATTTACATTCCTAAATAAATCGATTTCCAACCACATAATCTAGGCCTGCGTCACCGGAGACTGGAGGACATGGAGACATACTGAGTGAGTGTACGAGTGTGTCTTACAGGCTTCCTGAATGGAAGGAGGATCTGCCGTCTGAGGACGTGGAAGTAGTTTCCAGGAGAGGAAGAGTTCACCACAATCCAGTTACAGTCGTACAGCTGACTTACAGCAAAGTCATCAGTGATGGCCTGAGACAAAACGAAAAAGAAGACTTCAGCTAAATTAAATGTCCCGAGTGTGTCTATGTGTGTGTGTGTGTGTGTGTGTGTGTGTGTGTGAGTGTGTTTTACAGGCATGACGTCAGGGTCATCGTTGCACATCTGCAAGAATCTCTCCGGACGGGCAGAAGAATGTTCTGGACCCTGCAGACAGAATCAGTCCTTATAATGATACTCCCACATTTTTTTGTTTATAAAATTTGCTTTTGGTGGCTTCCAAAGATCAGTGACCAATCAAATCTATTTCTTTTTTAAAGAAGGAATTTATCTGAGCGATGGCCGAGGTTGATCTGACAAAATTTCAATTCACTTCAATCACTATTCCATCACAGCACAAATACATCGTAGAGCTCAACATCTGTGCGTGTCTCACCATGCCCTCCATGCCGTGAGGCAGCAGCAGCACGATGCCGTTCTGACGGACCCACTTGGCCTGACCGGGACAGATGAACTGGTCGATGATGCACTGGGCCGTATTATGGAAATCTCCAAACTGGGCCTCCCACAGGATCAGAGCGTTAGGACTGGCCATGGCGAAACCCAGCTCAAAACCTGGACCGTACACAGAGAAACTCAATATACAGCACGATACCTAAAAACAAGGATTTATAGAGAACCAGACCCATAAAAAGAACAGGCAAACTACACAAAAGGCAGAAATCTGTGAAAAACTGTGGAGAAATGAACAGGTCATATACACTCATCTATAATATTGATTTCTGTCCTGAAATGCTTGTGCACTGACCAAGGACCCCGTACTCCGACAGGGAGCTGTTGCAGACGGTGTATGGTGCCTGGTCAGGGGACAGGTGGTTCATCGGAATACAAATCCTCTTATCCACGTTCTGGTCATGGAGGACATGATGACGGTGACTGAAAAAGACACAATAAAAATTGGCCCTGGAGACTTCACCGAAGACATTAACACTACACCACAACCGATGGACGCTTTAAAGAGACCAAACGACGTGCAAGGAAGAGGCACGGAGCTCTTCGCAGACTGTCTGCATGACTGAGGACAGATCTGTTTAACATTAATCAGGAGCAAGGGCAAGGCTGACTAACGTCGTGTGACCAACGCTTCCCTGTAGCAGGACTGCATGGAGCTGCAACGTGCCTCAAATATATACCACATATCAAAATGAATGCAACGTTGCTGCAGTCCTCAGCTGGCACAGTAATAAGAGCCTAATGAGCACGGTAAACTTTCCTCCAGGCGTCTCTTTTTGTTCTCTGGCAGGAGTGATCAATCACTCATTCATGTCCTTCCTGTCTGTCTCTCTACTGTAGCTATCACAAAAAAGCAGACATGACCAAAAAACCAAATGAATTGACCAAAACACTCAGCAAACCTCAGTGTGGTCCGAAGAGACGCAATATATCATTGCATACAAGATCTGCTTCAAATATTGTCCACAAGGCCCTTTGTCAGGCAGCTCCAGCCAGAACAGTGGAAACCAGATTCATCAATATTTCCCCGTTGCATGATGTTGCTTCTGTTTACCTAAAGGTCCCTCGCTCCACATCCTGTCCGGACAGTCTGACATGGATTCCCTCCTTCAGCAGCGATCCAAAGGCCATGTACTCTCCCAGAGCCCAGTCCACCGTACGGTTCCGAACCATCTCACCTCGGCCTTTCAGGATACGACTCAAACCTGAATCAAAGAAGTGCTCACCTTATACCCACACCACATACATGTTTAATTAGCATTTTTGTTCCTTTGTGTGCATTTTTTGTGAGACCTCCATGGATGGTGAAGTCCTCCACAGGGACCGAGGAAGCAACCTGTCCAATGTGGTTAAGGTTCTCCTCTGTTAGACCAGTCGAAGGGCAGCTCATAGACTTTGGTTGGCCATCCAAGGTGAAAAAACCTAATCATACAACAACAACAAAAAAATCCTTTGATTTCATTTCAGCGGCAAGAAAAATATTCAGATAAAAGATTAAAAAATAAAAGATTATGTTTTATTTCCATACACCATACATAGAGACATGAATATATGCAGTATGTACAGCAGTGGTCCAAAGTCCTGGTCCCAAGTCCTGGTCCCCTATCCAACCTGGTGTTTGTGTTCTTTTTCTCAGCAGTCAAAACAAATCTAACGGGGGACCAAGACTTTGGACCAGGACTGGATATCGTTCGATTTTGGTTGGACAATATACGATAAAAGAATCGATAATTCTTTAAAAGAATTATTGATTCGATTCAGTAACAATTCAATTAGATTCGAGTGGATTTTAAATGTCTTGAGGAACACTGCTTCTGGGGTTTTCCGTAAGATTTTTTTGGGAATTTCTGCTTTTTTATCATAGTTACAGTAGAGAGATAGACAGGAAGGACAGGACAGAGGAAAGAGATGACATGCAGCAAAGGGCACTGGCTGGAATCAAACCCGTGCAGCTATGTTCTGTTAACCTGTGCAGCTATGTTATGTGGTTCACTGATGATCTCATCACAGCACCCGAGGAGCACTCATTTTGACTGTGGTTATAAGAAAAACATTTTCCAGATTCTTTCTTTAAAATTTCACAGGTTTGTTGTCGAGCAGAAGCTCGGTTTTAATACGTGGTTGTTCCCTGTGATTTAATTGCAGAATGGAGGGAGAGAAAATGGGGAGGGGCAAGTAGAAAAGACAATAGAAAGCGTGCACAGTTGGGGACCATCCCCACATCAGTTCAAACACAAAAAAAAGAAGAAGAAGAAGAAGATTCTACACTTGTCTTCTTTAACTTATAAAACTTCGATATATCTGAAAAAATATTGTATGTCTAACATTCAAAGAGTATATTTCAGTACTTTCTAAAAGCGATTCGATACACATAAAAATCAATGTCAATGGTTGGCGATACAATAAATGATGATATTGATTCACTTGGAAGGATATAATTGAAATCAATATAGTGTCTATCAAGCTGAGGAACAGTAACATAACGTTATAGCACATTAACGCTCCAGAGTGGCCATGGCAGGTCGCACTAAGTTTCTGCTGCTCCACACACACACACACACACACACACACACACACGGAGCTCAACAGTAAACCTGGTGAAGTACGGTAGTTGACGCCTACTACGCTGGAAACGTTACTCTAAGAGCAACAAAAGTTTCATGAGTAAAACCAAACCAAAACCTGACATAGTTACAGAAGTGTTCAGTAATATGCACTGCACCTGTTTTTTAATCCAAGTAATGAGTCTTTTTCTAAAAATTAATCTTGAAAAATGGGGCGTCTTATAGTCCGATCAACTCACTCGAACATATTTCTTTTCCCACAGAATAATATTTTATACCATTTTATCAAAACTGTCGAGCTGTACATTCCTGTGTCATCTGCTCTCTTACGTCGGTGCACGCAAAGAAGACTGAATGTTTTCTTCACCGTTAGAGGTAAAAAAAAATAAAAAGAAGAAGATATCCACAAAACCACGTTTGTTGTGCTGAATGCTGAGTACACGCTGCAATCTGTCGCATTCTAACAATTTCAAATCGATACAATAAGACACACTCGAGGGATGAGTTTCTGCTTACATATCAAAGTCGTCGATGGATGTTGTTTGAATTTAAATTGAAGCATCGCTGCTACGGATGAATCTATACACCTCTAATATATACAGATATGTATAAACATATATACGCACGCAGGCATCAATCCCCCCTGTTGCCTGCACCCACACATACCGGGCCATGGGGAGTCCAGCCAGTGCTTGATGTGAAGGATCTTTTCATCTTTGGAGCGAGCGTGGGCCTCCTCACATATCTTGTCATATTTAGCAATCTCCTCCTACACAGAGAGAGACAGTAACAAATAACAGTACACTGTGCTTCTAGTTGTACTTAACAACTATACAAAGTATTACTTCTCTGTTTGTCTGGTCAATTGCATTCTGGGAAGCAGAAGAACTCACAAATGACAAGCAGAAGCACGAGACAGGATCAGGTGACAGCATGAAAAGACAGAGACGAGCGTTACCTCGTACTCCTGCCGGGTCACGACTCCCTCTGCGATCAGTTTCTCTGCGTATTTCTGTAGAACAGGTTTCTGCTTCTTGATCTGTTTGTACATCAGCGGCTGAGTGAACATCGGCTCATCCATCTCATTATGACCCATCCGACGGTAACACACCTGCGCGCACACACACACACACACAAAAATGTGGGATTTGAAGGGTGATAATTGAACAAGAAATCAAGAGCCTGGGTGCAGTGCATTTAAAAGGGCCAGCACCCAGGACCAAGGACCAGGGTCCGAGGGGCCAGCTGGGGGATTAGAGTCTTATTATGATTCAGAAGAGTCAGGTGGTGGAGTCAGTGAATCAAACAGTGCATTTTATCATAACTTTATTAGCACTGTCAGTCAAATGGAGACGAGCAGACAACCACACATGAACACATGTTAAATAACTTTGTGATTCATTTTTATATTGTCATAAACAATGACCAAAATTACCGACCAAGTCAACCACCACATCCTTGTGGAACGTTGCCCTCCATTCTGCGGCCACCTTGCACACGTAGGTGACGGCCTCTGGGTCATCCGCATTGACGTGGAAGATCGGAGCGTTGACGACTCGCGCCACATCGGTTGGATAGGGGGACGATCGAGCCACGCGAGGATCTGTGGTGAAACCAATCTGGAGACAGACAGGGACATAAACATTATGAATGGCTTTCCTGTGGTGTGTTTTACTGTGTGTGTGTGTGTGTGTTTACCTGGTTGTTGACCACGACGTGCACGGTGCCATGTGTAGTGTAGGATGGTAGGTCAGACAAGTGGAAGGTTTCATACACGATGCCTTGGCCTGCAAATGCTGCATCTCCATGGAGAAGAATTGACATCACCTGGATACACACGCAGACACAGATTTGTCAGTTAAACCATCAATCAAAGCAAAAATTTTGAACCCAAGAGTGTTGTCCCAGAAGGACCCAACATGATGGACATTGTCCAAAAAATGTGTGTCCAAGCCGGGCTCAGCAAGGAGAGCAGAGTTTTGTATCTGCACTGTAACCTGAACACATTTCAGTCAGATTAACTTGAGTAGGAAACCAAAAAAAAAAAGAATGTTTGTCCCCCCAATTTCGTGTAAAATGAAGCACTAATTAGTGACATTGTTCAAGTAGGTATGTCATTAAAAGGCACACGCAGACACACCAGCAACAACTCCGCCCAATCAGCACTGGGCACGCTTTAAGTGGGCGGGGCACGCACATTAGTCATGCGGCATCTTTTGTTGTGATCACAACGGAGAGGCAGGTGTGTGTCTGCGCGCTCTGTAAGGGGGAAGGACACGGAAGACTGCAACTTACTATACTGACTGTTTCAGTGGTTCCTACTTTAGGGCCATGGCTTGATTTTAAGGACGTCCAGTTGTCCCAGGAACGGAAATAAAAAAAGAATTCATTTTGGGATGAGAATTAAACGAAAAAAAAACAACCCGCTAACGTTACAAAGAACAGCATCGAAAATAAAACGGACTTCAGGTCAGGGCTGGGCGATATGCACTTGAACGTACTCGGGCGAACTTGGCGTTTGAATTGTTTCTAAGCTGCTCTGTTGAGCTCTGTGTGGAGAACGACCATCAACGACAGCAGAAGGCAGCAGAGACCAAGTTTACTTTCGTGATGTACTTCACTTATGTGCACTCGTTTCACTTCAGTGCTGTGTGAGACTGAGTTCTGCTCTCATTATAGTTTCTCTTGTCTTCTCTGTTTCACCGCTCCACACACACACAGAGCTCAGTGGAGCTGTAACGTAACGTAACGTAACCCTAATCCTAACCCGGTCGTCTCCCTGGGGAGATATTCCGGGCATGTCCACTTGGGAGAAGGCCCCGAGGAAGACCCAGGACACGCTGGAGGGATTACATCTCTCAGCTGGCCTGGGAGCATCTCGGGATCCCCCAAGATGAGTTGGAGGACCTGGCCGGGGACAGAGAAGTGTGGGCTGATCCGCTCAGTCTGCCGCCACCGCCACCGCGACCCGGACCCAGATAACAGGCAGAAAATGGATGGATGGATAAATCACGCCTGGTTGGAAAGTCGGCCTATTGGCTTAAATGTTTAAAATTGTTCTACCTGGCTGAGGAAATATTTAGGATAAGAGTGAATTTGAGATCAATTTCCACAATTCACAGGTGCAGAAATGTGTTTACGTGCATCTCTTGGGCTAGAGCAACAAATAAGACTGGCTGTGGACTTTAGTTTGTGTATTTACTATGTTATGTTGATATTTATGTGAAAATCAAATGGGAAAGAATCTTTCAATAAAAAATGTCTTATTCCTGAAACATCTGTCTCACTCACTTCTGAAATCATGGCTACGCCCCTGAACACAAGCTTACTGAAGACAAGGTGTGCAATTAAGCTCCATCCATCCATCATCTATACATCTCATCCACGTCAGGGTCGTGGTGGAGCCTATCCCGGCAGTCGTTGGCTAAAGGCAGGGTCCACCTTGGACAAGACACCAGCCTATCAAAGGGCCGACACGCCGAGACGACTCAATCACACGCCTAGGGTTCATTTAGATACTCCAATTCTGCATGTTTTTGGAGGTTGGAGGAAACCAGAATATCTTGAGGAAACCCACAAAGACACGGGGAGAACATGGAAACTCCACACCGAAAGGACCAGGGTCGGCCCAGGACAACTGAATTACAATTGAAAAATGTAAGGATAATGAAATGTAAACAATTAAATGTGGGGGAAAATGTCAATAACTGCTGTGAAGTTGTGCATCAATAAAGGTGTAATCTGTAAAACTGCAATGTTAATGGAATGTGGAAGAATCTCCTTCACATAAAAAGGCTCCTGCATGTCATTACTTCACACTCTGTGTCATTAATACAGTTTTACACAATACTGGACCGCAACACTAATATTGACATTTCCACATTTTTAGAAATGTACCTGTTTCTAATAAAACTGGAATGGAAAGACTGGTAATATATGGTAAATGGTAAATGGACTGCATTTCTATAGTCCTTTTCTAGTCTGTAGACCACTCAAAGCGCTTTTACAATGTCTGCCTCACATTCACCCATTCATACACCGACAGCCGAGGTGACCATGCAAGGCCCACTTGCTTGTTGGGAGCAATTTGGGGTTCGGGTCTTGGCAACCCTTCGATCACTAGGCGGTCACCTTAACACCGAAGCCCCGTTGTAATATATATATATCTCTATGTTTTCGGTCTTTCCTCTCACCCTGTTTCCATCGTTGTCGCCGCAGTAGAACTGCTCGGCCTTGGTTTTGCCTTGCACCACAGGATCGACGGCCTCAAGGTGGGAGGGGTTAGCCACCAACGACAAGGTGATGTTCCTGTCTGTCACGCGGTTGATACGGCGATGGTACATGCCCAGATGGTACTTGACGTCCCCAGAGCCCTGAGGAGGGAAAGTGCAGCACCCAGAGTTCAGTCTGTGTGGAGGCCCTGGTGGCTCGGGTAGTGATGACATTTATAAACGCACCTCATCGGCAGCTTCCAGCTTTGAGTCAAACTGACAGAAAATCTGCTCCAACTCTTTACGAATTACATTGGCCAAAACATTCAGACGACCCCTGACAGGGAAAGATGGAGAGAGCGCAAAGAGAGAGGATGTGCCCAGTGTGACCACAATGCCCAACAACTCAGTTCAACATAACCTGGCTGTGTGTGCGTGTGTTTTACCTGTGAGGCATGCCCATAATGACGTTCTCCACTCCGTTCTCAGAGGATTTATCGATGATTGTTTTCAGGGCGGGAATCAACGACTCACAACCCTCCAGACCAAAGCGCTTCTCTGAGGACCACTTCCTTTGCAGGAACTCTTCAAACCTGCAAACACACGAGCACTCTGTTAGAATAAGCTGTTCAAACCCAATCTTCACTGTGCCCTGTGTACTGGTTTAACTTAAACCGTGGTCTGCTGCGTTCACCTGGTGGATCGGACCATGCGGGCCAGCAGTGTCCTCTTCTCCTCGAGCGTAAACTGCATAACTCCTGGAGTCTCAAATTTCTGCCTGATCCACTGGCACTGCTCCAAGTCATTGATGAACATGAACTCCACACCGATATGCTGGCAGTATGCCATCTGCACAAACAAACGTGCAGATGCACATTCATAAGTTTATCATTTCTTTGACTTCTCAAAAACTTTTGCAATATTTCATGATTGTTTGAACACTCTCTAGAACTGAAAGATGTATTTCCATATCCAATTACTTTTTCAGGACTTGCAAGACCACAGAAACCGTGTAATTACATTTCTTCAATCGGAATGATTTCAACCAAGAATGTTTTTGCTGTGAGGTTACACATGCATGTACAGAATAACAGCTGGTTTAAGTCAAGCTTTGCGTGTGTGTGTGCATATTATGCAGATGGTGTGTGTGCCGTTTTAACACTACCACTCATATTAGTGGTCAAGGAGCCCTTAATGAGGTCTTCACCCTCTGTGCAGTCACTGAATTATGATCGTAGGTACTGTTAGTGTGATATATGATAGAATGATATTAACAATATTTCAAGGTGCTGACCTGACAATGAGGATGTAGCCTGTTATTAGAACAGGAAACAACCAAGCCAAAGCAGTGCCTGTGCTTTAACTGAACTGGTTTCACAAACTACGGCACGTTCACCATTCATTCAGCCTGCTGTCTATATCTGGGATTATCTAGAATTATTGGACGTTACTTCAATCATCATTAAAACATTTTACACACAGGTAACTCCACAACATCACCAAATGTCCATTTGTGTGGGAATGTCAATAAGTGACATCACCCCACACCAAAATGCTGCTGCTTTTATTACACCTTAAAACAGTTACATGTCAGTTGTGTGTCACTTCAAGACAATGACAAATAAAGAAGAGTGTGTTATATAATGTATAACAGTAAGACTTGATCCTTGATCCATGGGAGAGCCTCACATCCCAGTTGTTGACGTCAACCAGAATGTAATATACTACTCGCCTGTGCCTCTGAACAGGTTCTACTGGTAATGAAAATAAAAGCTTAATTTGGCTTGGTCTATAGTTTACTTGGGTGAATTCTCTTTTTAAAAATGTGATTATCTCTCTTAGGTGTGTGTATATATTGACCTCCAGTCGTCGTATGATCTCCTTCAGTGGCAGGACACTCTCTGAACCTCCGATGAAGGTGGTGGTGGGCAGGTGGAACACTTTATCGAGGTCCGACTCATCCAGACCATAGAAGCCTACATATCCCATGATGTACCACAGGATGGGAGGGGGGTGTCAGGAGAAGATAAACATGGAGGCAGGGAAAGAGTTGAAGAGGTTGAAGGATGAACATCAGGTGGGTACCAGTTAGTAATAATGGATAAATACGAAGACAAATGTGTTATGAATATTCAAAACATCCACAGAAGGAAAATATGCCAAAAGGGTTGTTTGTAGCATGAAACCGCATGCACGGGGAGAGGAAGAACAGATGACCAGGATGAATCATGGTTAATGGGGTGGGGTGTTAGTGCGTGTTTGTGTTGGTAATGTGACGAGCAGGACACAGTGAGGGGAATTTTTGGTTTGGGGTTTGAAAAACGTGAGGAGGGACATGGTTATCAAGATTTAGCCAATCAACAAAGCAAACAGAACATTCTGGAACTTAGACCACTCAGTGTCACCATCCAGACACCAAACACATTTAACTACCTATCAGCTACTGGTTATCACTTTCAAACAAACCAGAATTACCACAGCAAATAAATAAAAAAAATAAGAATCTACACTCAGCTAGCCCCCTCCACCCCACCCGTATGTACACTTGCAATCTTAATGATTTCTACCCACTGTGTGTGACACTGCAGCCATTTAATGATCGGACCAATTTCAGAAACGTTGGCTGTCAGCATGAGCAATTCCACCATCTGACTTACCGACAATTCAGTGTGAAGCTACCAAATCAGTATCACAGACTGATTGAACTCCATACATACAAACTCCATGTGTATGCATGGGGACACAAAGTGAGTGACAGAGAAAGACAGACAGAGGTGGAGGTAAACAGAGAGGTGACCGGAGAGACACACAATAAGGTAGAAGTTAAAAGACGCACTTAGCTGACAATGACAGAGAGAGAAAAAGACAAAGAGTCTGTCTCTGTTTGAGACAGAGGACAAAGAAATAGTGACAGACAGACAAAGAGGCAGAGAAAGACAAGGAGGAAAAATGTGGCTCCAGGATGTAAAGACACTCAGATCAGAAGCGCATCAGTGGACCATCACTTCTAAAAGCACTGATAAAACAGTTAAATATTATTTGCAGCAAAAAGAGAGAAGGTCAAGGCTGAGAGCTGAGGAGTTCATTCATCATCTGCATTGTACTTCACATTTGAGTATATAAAAATCTATTAAAACTATGAACTAGAAAAATAGAACCTGTGGTATGACACAAATGAGCTCTCAAAGGTCTCAGCTGTCCCTTGTCTCTAGTGGGGTGCATGCCACCTGCCGCAGCAGCTCTGGTTCAATTCCTAACTGTGCCCTTTCCTGTGTGTCATCCCCTGTCTCTGCCCTGTCCTTTCTGTCTGTCTCTCTACTCTCTAGTGCAGCAAAAAAGACAAAAAACAAACAAACATTATCTCTCCCTGCACAATGAGATGAGCTGTTGAGACATGTAGCTTTAAGGTAGTCAATTTCAGTGTCTACGACATGACTATGACATTATGTGATGTCATCCGAAACTGTCCCTGAAAGTGTCCATAATCTGCTTGGAGTCCATGAACAGCATCGATACAAGGCAAACACAAAGTAAACAGAACAAGACTCTTCACATATTTTCACAGAGTTTTGCTTCCTGTTCCATGTCTGCCTGGCCACGCCCCCAGCATGTATCTTTAAGGACTACCGTGGCTGCAGCAAAGGGTTCTGATGTCATGAAGACACAATTGATGTAGACAAAAAAGGTGAAAATACCGTTGTAAGTATTTATACTTTTTAAAGGGTAGAGGTTTTTTTTCTAAGTTCTGCATGCTCAAAGTTGTAACGGAAAATTGATAACACTGATATGAGTATTGTGGTTGATGAGTGACAGAATAAGCTCCACATCTTCAGATTTATGCAGGTTCACTAAAACTCTCAACAGTGGTCTGTTAGAAAAGTTAGAGATGAAGTGTGGACAAGCTGAGAGGACAAAAGACTGAGGAAAGACTCAATCAACAATCAATGAAATTGCATAAGCTACAAAGCTACCCATGTTCCTCACGTTACATCATCGACTTGGTTGAAGAAAGTTGAAAACTTTAATCTCTCATCCGATGGGCTTTTTCAGTTTGGATGCGGTGAAACGTCTGCCGAGTGTCTTCAATCAAGTCCAAGTGCTCTTGAATCAAGCCTTCTTAGATAACCGTGACCTGAATGACTGCGAATCTTCATAGACGTCACAAACAACATGGCTGTAATATGAGTTGGTTTTGATTTGTTTGGTGATTGGCTTGATCTCCCCATGCGTGATGACAGCAACTACATCCTCAAATTAAATCAACATCAGTGTGTAAGCTCGCTTCTTAGCTGCAAAGTAAAGTAATATGCCCACAAGGGTTTACAATAGACTTGTGTTTTTTCTAGGAGCGGGGTAGGGAGCTGTTAGATATAAATATGGCACATTTCATCGTAGGTTCCAACTATTTTCCACTCAGATTTGAACAGCCTTTGTCTTCGCTGAACTGATATACAGCACAATCAAATAGGTTGTAAGCAACCTATTTGTGCTGAAAGGTTGATTAGGAGTGCCCTTACAGTAAAAAATAAATAAATTAGAATCTATATTGGATTTGATTTCCCAATGTATTTTGATTCCTTCATTGTTTGGTATCCTCTTGCATGATGTTGGTACCTATGTGGTCCAATGAAATAACTTCTACTTCTTAGCTTCAGTCAGCTCAGGTTGGGGACATTGCATTCTTGTGCTACGTGTTCAATGCCTTGCAAGTCAAGTATTCTGGTCAGGTCCGCCGTAGCAAGTCACTAGTTAAGTTTATTCCCATACTTATAAATGTAGCTTATAGAGGCTAGAGGCTTATAGATTTTGCTACCTGCTAAACCTCTTGGCCTGTTTTGTGAGCTGCTGTAATACCTCTTATCCCCACTTCTGGTCAGACTAAATAAATTAGATGCATCTCCAATTTCCACCTGTATTCGGTGCACGTTGATATGCAGTACTAACTATTATAAAAAGACATTGTGGATCTGAGTCACAAATGTATCATCCTCTTATGTTTTAGTATTGTTGACTGCCCTTTACGCTCGGAACCACACAAGGAAATTCAGTTCCATAATTTGTGCCCATCAGTATGAGCAATAATAACCAGCTTGTTAAAGCCGTTTCAGTCTGCAGGATTATGAGGAATATCCTTCGACAATTTTCTGCATGAAAAGCATGCACACAGAGTCTGTACAAAATTTCACATTCTAGCGTTTCTCACTAAACAGACTCATTTTATTATCTGATGAAAAATGCTCGTCCGTGTCACCTATGAGGAACACGCCCCATCTCTGGGCGTGATCTTCATTTTAAGAAATGTGTGTCACGCAGTAAGTGGGGATGACCATCTTCATTAAGACGACAACGGGCACCAAACACCCACATTGGAAGAGGTACAGTATATGTAATTGCGCCGCATAGACAGCGAGCGCACATTGTCCATCTGCCTTCACGTGAATATTGAGATTTCAATTCAAATATATCCTACAAGTAGTGATGGATGGCAGATAATAGCCAGTACAATTTCCCTCGACCTCAATATTTTGGAGAGCTGGAAACAACGTCACAAACATGAGTATGGGTCGCCCCGGTGGCTCATCAGTTACGAGTGCTTACCATGCAACGCAGACGTGCCGGTTCAACTCCAGCCTGTGCCCTTTGCTGCACGCCATCCCTTCTCTTTGTCCTGTCCTTGTCTGGCTCTCTACTGTAACTATCACATTTTCGCCAAATTCGGCGTTGCGCGAGGTATGGCGCACACGGGAATGGGTCTCAGAGCAACATGGAACGCACACCGTGTCCTATGTGAAAGGGGCCCAAAGCAGGAAACGCAACTCACACATTCTGAAACATGTTTGTGTGACTAGGATCTAGGAGTACACCACATATTTACTGGGATATGAACGGAATGCCATAAAATTGATCAGAGGGGTTTATCTATGGTCTTATTTGCATTATAAAATGTATCATATTATGTGCGTGCATGTGCACTTCAACAATCTCTTTTTGTTTTGGCCAAACAAATGTAAATCCCTCTTTTTCATATCAAAATAAAAAATTCTCACTTGGTGACCATGTTTCAG
This sequence comes from Brotula barbata, assembly GCA_900303265.1. Classification (NCBI taxonomy): domain Eukaryota; kingdom Metazoa; phylum Chordata; class Actinopteri; order Ophidiiformes; family Ophidiidae; genus Brotula; species Brotula barbata. The sequence continues at coordinate 17,407 of OMNV01013244.1, forward strand.
ATTTTTTTTTTTCAATGTTGTTTAATTTTATTAGAATCTGACAATCCTCTTTCTTTTTTTTAAATAAAAAGTACATATCGCAAACTGTTAACTATCATCAAAGGTTAACTATCAAAATAAACAGACATGCCACAAAAGGTTGTAACAACACTGCTACTATGCAATACGTCTGAGTTCACATTTTCCAACAGTGAAGCATCTGCTTTCACAGCCCAGCGCCCTGTGCCCCAGTGGCTCACCTAAGCACATGCCACATACCGCAGCAACACCGGTTCAGTTCCAGACCGTGCCCTTTGCCGCATGTCATCCCGTCTCTGCCCTTCCTTTCTATCGCTATACTGTACCTATAACAATATGGCAATGGCAAAGAAAACTTTTTTAAAACTTGGCGTGCCGTCCTTAGGAATTACATCACCAACTGCAAACAACCATCCCAACAGTACGAGATCAAATCTATTTACATGGAACCTTTTCAGATAATCGAATCATTTGGACCAATGGTGTCATAATGCCAATATATATGAGTAACTTAACACATGGGGATAATTCCCATCCAAAATTTCTCCAGAAAGAATTACCTACGTAGGGATTGAGGTTACAAAAAGTTACTCCCGTCTCTTCCGAGCAAACTTCCCCCTCCTCTAATGGAAAGCTCAGTTCAGTACACTTCATAGTAGTAGTGTGCAGTAATGCTTTGGGACACAGTGAAACTTTGGTCATGTGTTTTGGGAGTAATTGCCTGATGTCAACTGCTGACAGGAAACTTACTACTGCAGCTCAAAGCATATGGCACCTACAGCAGAGGACTGACTGACTCTGTCCTGCCATTTACTCTACTTACAAATACGAAAGAAAATAAATCAGGTTAGACTTATAAAAAAAGGGGAAATTTGTGACATAAAGTCCTTCTGAATTTCCACAAAACCTTTTCAGTGTAATGAGGTCTTTAAGAGATATTTCACTCTGAACCCCAGGTGTAAGAAAGTCGGTCTGCGTTACTACACTGTAAGTTGTGTTTGACATGTTGCGAGTTTTCAGCAGTCTAAAATAAAGCGTCAATGGAGTGTGACCTCCTGTTTGTTTTTTCCCATACCTTGATACCTTGTAGTAAAATGACGTGGTTTCTTTGTTTGTTTGGGGTTTTTTTTGTTTTGTTATGGAGATAACACTTGTCCATCCACAGTTTTCTCTCTTGCAGTTTCTGCCTTTGTCTTTTTAAGTTTGTATCTCAACAGAGGATGGAGTCGGCTTCCTAACACATCCTTATTCATGGCTTTAAGTCCACCATGATGTTATGTGACACAAAACTGCCTGCAACATTTCCCCAGGAATGTCATGTTTAACTTTTTTTTTTTAACAAGGAAACTTATGAATTTACACTTTCATGTACTCTCTGTGGGGAGATTTTTAATATACCAAAAGAAACATCTTTCAGTTTCCCTCTAATGATCCTGTAGCTGTTACATGCACACTGCTGCAAGAAAAGCTCTGAGGAAGAAGAAGAAGAGGCTTGGCAGCACACCAGCATACTGTTTTCATACCTCCTACCATTAGGATTCTCAACCTCTCCTTGCACACATCCACGTCTGGGAAGATGGCCAGCAGGGAACAGCAAAGGGAAAGAGATACTCAACATATTAGTAACCTATGACCTCAGAAAACAACATCCAAGAGCCAACATGTCTGCCCAGAGCCAAACAGAGTACAACACTGGTCACAGCGTCCCCCTTCTCCTCCACATTTATGTTTTCAATTAATTTCTGCAATCCCGCAAGATTGTTTGAGTTCTAATAAAAGTCTGATTAAGTTACAGATTAACAGAGGAAGTGTGACGCAGTAAACGCCAAGATGAGGTTAAACAGTACAGAAGCCAAACCACAAACTGACCCACACCAAGGGTTGTTCACTCCATAAAGCCATTTTAGTGCGGGCTACCTTAGACACAAATACTACAACTGAAAAACCATACAGGTGTGCCAACACCACCATTCTAGTTTGACCATCTGAGCCACTTGTTGTTATTAAGGTGGAGAATGAACACCTGTTTCAGTTAAAAGCGTGTTAAAAGTAGCAGCACAGTCACAGAACACAAAGCACAATTTGATAGGACATTCAAAACATGCATTTCTCTCTACATTTGATTTTTTTCAATGTTTGGGTAATGGACAATGCGATAGTGACGGAACTGTTCTGGATGGAGCTCTAATTGTAGTTCCATTCAAACTCTCTCTACATCACTGAATCAGCACAATTTCCAGTAGGTGATGGTGGTTGTTGCATATTTGTACCCCTGCTACACACCAGGTTATGTCTAGACAAACAGCTCCTTTCTGAACAACATTATTATCACAATCCAGATCGTTCGATATATTAAAAGATATTCATGGAAGGAAAACAGCTGACCCCATAGATTATTTTAATCTACTGATTGCATCTGTGTATGTGCCCATTTTACTGTAGAGACACGGAGAAATTCAAAGCACGAATAATAATAATTTAATCAATCATCATAATTCCACCAATTCAATATATTTAGACCAGTACATAGAGCTCTGTCACTTTAAGACGTGATAAGGTGTTGAGATGTACTTGATGATCATGGTTGTTATCTGGCAGTTCATAAAGAGATCAAATTAAACGCATGGACCTTACACAGGGCCACACCGTTGAATAGACAATTATAATCAATCATGACACAACAAAAGTGATGGATGAAGCAATATTAGATTAGGCAGCATCATACTTATTGCACGTGGTGAAATTGAGACTGGTTACAGCGCAAATTTAACATAAATCCCAGCTGTGTCAGTTAAAAGATCACTTTTCTCCCAGACTAAGTTGCCTCCAAAATTCCTTATTATTCCTCATTATTCCAAGTAATAATTCATGCGTTATGTGTATTTCTAAGCTGAATGGTGAGGCACGATATATATCTGGGTATTTTCTTGTAGAAAATATTCAGATGAAAGTCACAGTCATGTGAAATATCACGTTACATTAAAACAGACTGATCAAAATAAAATGTCCTTCCCTGTTTGAAAATATACAGCAGCAAAATATATCATCACGTATGTCAATGAAAAATGATATAAAATAAAGTGCCTCTTTAAATGGACTAAAGATGAGAGAGCTCCTTTTTCAACAACAAGACTGATAAAAGTAGAATACAGAAGAGCGAACAGAGTGCAATTACAGCTTTTGCTCTCTCGCTACTACTTGCTCGGCATAGTTCTGGTTTCTACGTAGACGTTTCTTTAGCAACCAAAATGTTCCCTGAAAATGTACAGCTGCACAACATACCACCATGGACATGAGAAATTAAACTGCCTGAATAAAATAAATATTCTCTCTCTCTCTCTCCCTGTGTAAACATAAATAATAGTTACATGGTGCCACCCGGCACTTTTCTTTTCATAGGGCACACCTTGGGTAAATGAATCTTGCTACGGGCTTTGTTTCCAAGCAGACAGTATAGGTCATTTGAAAATATATCAATATATTGTAAAAAGTCGATCTACCGCCCAGTGTGTCATATTCCGGTCTATGTCTATGTGTACCTGTGGTTGCAACCAATGACTCCATTACAGTCTGAATACAGATACACAGCAGGGACTTAATCCTGATCCACCCAGATCAACCCTCGCTTTCGCTAGTACTGCAGCATCAAATCTTTCCAAAAAACAGCAAAGATGTGGCATTAACCAGCAGTTAGTATAGCAACAAGCCAACAGAGCTGAAAGAACTACAGGGACATTTAAACTAACAACTAACATCATGATGCACTACTGAAATGAGATACCTTTTAGTAGCAGAAGGGATTTTCAATCATTATCATAACATTCACACTTTAATCATGCTAAAAACTGAAAAGATTTTCCTTCTGCATTGTTCCAATCCCTGTTCAGTTCACACAGCAAGTGCATGTTCAGATCAGATTGTACCAGGTAGAGTTTGTTGACCGTGCATGCAGCATCGTCAGAGTTTAAACCAAACACATGGACTCGCCTTGGCTTTCACAACACAGAGTCCAATTTTATATAAAATTATCACAGATAAACAAATCACAGTAACACATGTAACAAATGGGGCGTATCTAAGTATCCTCAGCAGTATCATCAGCACCACAGGTTGAACTAATGTGCTTACCAGCTGAAAATCAAAACGCTTCTTCCACTGGAAGACAAACGTCAAGCAGCAAAAAGACCAAATCCAATCATGCATACTTTTAAAATAGGACTACTTTTATCAATCAGTTCCTTTTTACCAGATGTCACTGCAACCCAATGAGCTGCCAAATAAAAGAACTTGGCCAATACTACATTGTTAAAATGTAGTTGGAATGTAAATGTAAATGTGAATTGTATTGTATAAAAACATGCTGCTATGTACAAAACATTTCCTGCAGCTGGATTAAGGTGTTATACTTTTGTATTTTTGTCTCCTGACCTTATTTGTAATTTTGAGTCATGTTTGTTTCACTTCTGCTTGAGCGAATCTCATTAGAAAGATTCAGATTTGAAAACACTCACCTTAAAGTGTTTTATTACACAGCAAAAAGTTTTGGGGATATTTCAGCATTTTCCAAAATATTCCACACATGTACTGACCAATGACTTTTCACAAAATTCTGCAAAGATGAATATTTCACTTTAAGTCCGATGAGCTATTCAATAATTACTGGAGTAGCCAAAATGGTTATTTGAGGTAACCATTGGTAATGGTAATGAGGTATGACCGCAACAGCACAATCCTAATAACTACAAACTCCATGCCAAAAACATAAGCCAAAAAGAAAAGACAGGACAAAATAGCGAACAACAGCTGAGGACTGATGCAGAAAACATATTAGGACAACCACCACTTGTCTCATACAGTTACAAAATAATCACAAGATAGATTAAATAATCCCAAGTACTTTCCTATGTTTTAAGAAGCATTCCAGTATTCATCATTCTGATTTTAGTTTTAGTACAAGAGACTTTGAATGACAGGCGAATCATATTTTCAAGAAGAATCAGTCTGAAAATGTTTGGGCAACGTACACAAGGAAGGCTTCAAAAACATTTCCAGTATACATGTATAAGAAACATTATAAATGAGAAAGTTCCTCTCACTTTCAGGAACATGGGTTCTTCAAACCATGACCATATTCCAGACAAAAGATAAGACTTCAGTCTGAGGAAAAACTTCACTTTTTGATTTACCAGGAACAAGTTTCTAGAAAACTCCAAGACTACAGGAAACTACAACTCTGAAAACTGTTAGTTGGAGCAACGCTAACACAAACATTTATCCTCCACACAGGATGGTCCCAGAAAAATTCCCATTAAAGAAGGAGCTTTGAGTTGTACAAACAAAGTAAGGCAGCCAGGCTCCAGGAAATCAGGTGGAGAAAAGGAACCAGGAAGAGAGATTTTCTGATTGGCTGTTAAGGGTTAGCTCCTCACCCAGCTTGTCGGAGGAGGTGATAATATCAGTGGGGACACACGAGTCCAGATCAGCGTCCATGATGCCAAGGGGGTCCAACTGGGCCACGTGGTGCCCGCGTATCTACATGGGGTGACAAGAGTACAGAACCCACCCAGGAAAGGAGGAGAATGAAGGAGAAACAGGGAGGAGGGAAGAGTTGTGAACAGAGAGACATGAAGTCAGAAAAAGAGGAGGATGAGATGGAAGAGAAACAGAACAAAGAGAGGAGGTTGAGGAGCATGGGAGGAGAGGAAGAACCAATTTAGGAAATAAAAGTAGAAGTGGGATAAGCTCAAAGAATGTGACAGCGGGGTAAAATGGGAGAAAAGACCAGCAGACAAAGAGAGATTAGGGGATTGGGGAAAAAAAAGGAGAGAAGAAAAGAGGAGAAGAGAGGAAAGGTGGGTGGGCGGTTTGGGCGGGAAGAAAAAAAATTAAAAATTAACACCACAGGCTGAAGTTCGTCATGCTGGTTTTCAATTCTCACCATCATCTTCTAAACCAGCATTGACCAGAGCAACGTCAAAATTCACACATCTGATTCCCAGACGATCTAGTGGACATTGTGATGCTCACCTACACATATACACACACCCACAGGGATATCACACAAC
>OMNV01013244.1:23509-35529 GCA_900303265.1 Brotula barbata
TATCACACAACACAACACAACACAACCAACCAAGTCTACACAGACGCACACACACACACACACACACACACTCCACACAAACATTGGGAATTATCAAACCTCATGTGTGCACCGTTGCTGAAACACTGAGCCATGCACACACACATTTTGGAGAGAGGAGGATAAGGCCACGTTTTAGGCTCCTTTTATAAATCATTTTAATATCTAAATTTCTGATTTACTTATTGATTACAGACAGATTTTCTTGGCTCTCCTTGGTTCTCCTTCTTTCTTTAATTTGTTCTATCCGTTGTCAAGACCACCAAGCAAAACCTGCATCTCCATCCTGGTTTTCCTTTTGGTCTTGTGTTCAGAAATCGTCATCCTGCGTTGCATTGACCATTTATGGTAAATTATGAGAGTGTGGTGGGGGAATAAGATTTTTCTTTTCACACCAAATTGGGAGTTATAAAGGGGAAGTTGTGTCTAAGCTTTTATGAATCAGATCGTATACTTAAGGAATACATACGGAAATTACCTGCTTTCAGTTTATGCACTATTTTATAAATGAGGCCCTAGGTTATCACATGACCACGTTACACACAGCACACCACAACCCACCACTCAGAACATAACACACACATAACAAATGAAAAATGACCCAACAGTCAGAGAAACTGATCAGATGAAATAAAGTTGAAATTTTGTCAATTCTATTTTAGTACAATTTGGTTTTTGCAACCATATATACATATACATATATAACCATATATATATATATATATATATATATAAATAAATAAATATATATGTTACAGGAATCAAAACGACACACTTGATTAATTAATAATAGAAAAAAGTAAGGCGTCTAAAAAATTAAGTTTAATCATCGTCTTGCCCCTTGATTCCATGCGTCACTGAACACAATGGCTTTGTAAACAATGACAGAAGCAGAGGAAAAACGATGCTCGAACCGATAGATATTTCATCATCAATAGCAATAAGATAGAAAGTCTTGTGCTCAGAAAGTCACACTGCGCACTCAGGGATGAGGCACAAATTGAACTCCATAACGTCGCGCTTCTCTTCTTAAGTTCTCATGTAAGGACAGAAAACATGAGTCGAAAACCCCAAATGTCAAGGGACAGCTATATAAACAAAAACTTGTGAATGAGTTAACACAACACTCAAATTTAGGCCAGGACTCGGTAAATTCTTTTGGACTATTTATGGAAATATATGGATTATTCCATCCAATTTAAGTGGTAGCTCTCTCCAAGGACTGTTCCCCTACAAATAAACTTGAGGTTGATATCTAAGGCCATAAAATTGATTGCTAAGTTTATTTAAATGGAAAGTTTTGATCTGTTCTCATTCTCATGGAGTTGTGCATCTACCTCAAGCAACAGCCTCTGTACTGTGCTCAAACAAAACCTAAAGGAAGGAACTTGTGATCATGGTCCACGTGTTATCATGGAGCTGTGTTTCACCGCAATTCATGAATTACTCCTCATCACACCAGAGAGGCTCAAAGCAGGAAATCTCTGTAAACAAGAAGAGTCTGTTTATTCTACTCACTTTTAGGCCTGAAATGAATAGACTCAGGATTCAACATTTGTCACATCACATTATACATAGTACAAAATGCAATGAAATGCTTAGTCAACATTATCTACAAAAATAAAAAAAATATTCTTATTGTCAAAGTGTTGTATGACCTCACAGGATTTAAGAATATCTTTACTGAAACCAGAGTAACACTGTAGCCAGAGTGGCTAACATAGATGGACAGCAAGAAAACACACAGCTGAGCTGAGCTACCTTGATTCCTTCACAGTATGTAGTCAGCTGACTAATCAGGCTGTATATTGACAAAAAGTCAGGATTGGACAGCAGAATATTGAGACACCTTATTAGATTAGATTATTCATTTATGCTATGTTAGCAATTCCGATGTACAGAAAACCGCAAGATTACCATCAACAACAGTAGTAGTAGTAGTATTAGTAACAGTAAATAATTCTTTATTTGTAAGCTTTTGAGGAAAAACATGTAAAAACACACTAGAAGACATTATATTTGAAAATAACTTCTAATAACGATTACAACGGTTCCATGGCACTGCATTGTGGGATTTCCTTTCCATTTCCCTTCCTCCATTTTATTAAACACCTTCAAAATTGTTGAAATTAAGTTAAATATGGTTCAAATTCATTTTATGCTGTAACCCTTATGTATTTTCTGCAATGCACCTGGGTAGGTATATTCATTTCTGTTGAAATTTATTTTTATACACAAAGAAAGGAAAATTGCACTTTAAACGAACATAAATCAATTTTGCTATTTTTTTTTTTGTGACTGAAAAAATTGTGAAATCGTCATAATAAAACACACATTTTTACTATATTTCAGTGTAGGTCATTAAAACTCTTCGAATATGGTTTCAAGTCCTTGCTGCTAGTGTTAGCTAACACATGCCTAGTACAACGACTGAGAGGACGCAAAAAGGGGTGTTTTAGAGATGGACAGGAGGGGCTACAACCAGTGGACATTGAGGGGGTGGAGGTGCAGCGGGTCAGGACATACAAATGCCTGGGGCTGCAGCTGGACGAGAGACTGGACTGGACAGCCAACATGGTCACTCTACAGAAGAAGGGTCAGGGACGGCTCTATTTCCTGAGGAGACTGGGGTCCTTTAACATCTGTTAAAAGCTGCTGCTGATGTTCTCCCAGTCTGTTGTGTCCAGTGTCTTGTTCTATGCTGCAGTGTGCTTGGGAAGCACCAGCAAGAAGAGAGACACCGCACGGCTGGACAGACTGGGGAGGGGAGCTGGCTCAGTTGTGGGTACTGCACTAGAGTCCACTATATATATATATATACATATAGGCGAGATCTTGGGTGGAGCCCCTGACCGAGGACGATTGACGGTTATTTTGTCCTAATTCTATTTTCGAACAATTGCACCAACAGTTGTCACCACAGGTGACGTGGCTTAGGTGGTAAGGTGATCACCCAGTGATCGAAGGGTCGTCAGTTCGATCCCTGGCTCCTCCATGTCGAAGGTCCCTGAGCAAGACCCTAACCCCAAATTGCTCCCGACAAGCAAGTGGGCCTTGCATGGTCACCTCGGCTGTTGGTGTGTGAATGGGTGAATGCGAGGCGCTTTGAAAAGTAAAGCGCTTTGAGTGGTCCAAGGACTAGAAAAGGGCTGTAGAAATGCAGTCCATTTACCATTTACCTTCTAACCAAGCTGCTTGCTGATGGTCTTGTAGCCCATTCCAGCCTTGTCCAGGTCTGGACAAGGAGCTGTCTTGCTGATGGCCTTAGACAGCTCTTTAGTCTGCCAATGATGAAGGACAGGTGTCTTTTATACACATAACCAGGTGGAACGGTGTCTTTTATTAATGTAACAAGGTAAGATTAGATTAGGAGTTAAGATTAGGAGTACTTTCTTAAAGCAAGACGACTAATCTGTGTGCCTCATGGGCACATACCAGAATTCTTGCTGGTTGGTATGGGATCAATTACTTATTTCACTCGATCAAATGCAAATCAATATATAACATTAATGTAATGTGTTTTTCTGGATTTTTTTGATATTCTGTCTCTCACTGTTAAAATAAACCTTCCATAAAATTATAGACCATTCATTTCTTTCTAAGTTTGCAAAATTACTAAACCGGCAGGGGATCAAATACTTATTTCCCCCACTGTATACTGTATATTATATTATATCGGTTGGTTATATTTTATCTTAATAATATTGTGTTATATTATGTTATATTGTTCTATACTGTATATTCTATTCTTCTTTATCATTATTATCTATCTATCTATCTATCTATCTATCTAGTTCCTGTAGAGGTTTTGATTGCTGCATTAACACCCGTCCCATTAGTCAACTACTTGTTCCAATAATCGTTTCATTAGTTCATCATTAAAACAATCATTCCATTTTTTAATTACAGCTCTGCTCGCTTATTGGTTTATCAGGAATTCACATTAATAGTAAAACTGTAAACGAAATGTTCGTTTTCATCTGTTGTCCCTGCACCAAGATCAATCGCAACAATTCAAATCTTATACCCTAAAGTTCTGAAAAAGATATGACTATAAAATCTCGATATTTGGATAATTACTTAACTCCAATCTCAAAACAAAGCAGCATTGTCTATTTTTAATGCTAATGCCCGCAGCAGCAAACCACTGACTTTGATCCAATCCTTCCCTAAGTCATGTGACTTAAAACAACATCCCTGCTAGAAATTGACTGGCTCATGAACCAAACAACCAACAATACAGTGGAATTTGACAGAAGATCCTGAGGGCTTCGACCTTGCTGATCACATCACACTTCTTTCACTTAAGGGCGACGTGGCTTACGTGGTAAGGTGATCGCCTGTTCGATTGCTCCCGAGAAGCAAGTGGGCCGTGCATGGTTACCACGGCTGTCGGTGCATGAATGAGTGAATGTGAGGCAAACATTGTAAAAGCGCCTTGAGTGGTCTACAGACTAGAAAAGGGCTCTAGAAATGCAGTCAATTTACCATTTACATATCCACCAGCAGATGCAAAACAAGTCCGAGAGACTGGAAACAGCAAAATAAATTAACCTTAAACCTTAAACCTCATGCAGGTAAATAACAAAAGCAGTAATCCAATCGGGGACCAGTGTTTTCAAGAGGTCTAAACTAAATCTTCAACTCCAATGTCAAAGCCATACAGCTGTATGGATCAGAAACCTGGTGGACCACCACCTAATAACATCAACAAACTGAAGTCATTCGTTAATCACTGTCTACAGCACTTACTGCAGATCTACTGACCAAACACGAACACCAACCTGTGGTAACGCACCCAGCAAGAAACTATAGAACTATAGCTGAAAATGGGAAAGTGGAGATGTATCGGTCATGTCCTAATATAAGAGCAAAACAGCAATAACCACGTAGGCACTTACATGGAACCCATAAGGCAAACAGGGACATGGAAGGCCCAGAACCAGTTGGAGAATGAGCGCAGTGCAAGAGTTTAAGAACAATGGACAATGGCAATGTCTGGAGAAGATGCCCCAAGAATATTCATCAATGGGTCAATATGTTATCTCAATATGTTCCACAAGGAATATAAAGGCCTAAGTAAGCTAAAAATCTCTGGATGATTTCCAAAATTATAAGCACTAATGGAGAGATTTTTCTGTGGATCAAACTTCTGAACTGAACCTTCAGTGTCACGCTTTGAGTTTAGGATTAGAGCTGCAGCTAACATTTTATTTTGATAATGAACTAATTGGGCGATTATTGGAACAATTAATTGTATAATTGAGCAGTTAATACAACCATAAAAAATAGCTCTTACTCAACTATTCAGCATGTCTTAGTGGTCGTATTAGGCGTGTGCTAGCATGTAAGACAAGAATATGAAACCATCTTTTAATGACTGAAATAAAAATACTGGAGAATTTTATTAAAACAAAAAATATTCAGTTAAAATTAGGTCGATCCTCTTCACAAAAAATGTTTCAGCCTCATTGTAAAGAAACATTTTTAGTACAAAAATTAATTATTCCTCTGCATTATAGGCAATACATAAGGAATTCAGTATTATTCCTGATGTAGAAATAAAGTGAATTTGAATATTAACTGCAGTTTCTGACGAGCATTTTTGAAGACAGGAATAGGTGTTTTTAAGTATTAATTATGGCTAGTAAGCAACGCCAAGCTCCCCCCACTGACATGACACTATCACACAGACCTGGCTGGAGTCAGAGCCATCCTTGCAACTGAATTTAGCATTTGCTGTCTTCCTCTTCTGTCAATCAGCCATGCTGAGCCATCATAGCAACTAGTGCTGCACGGTACGCTGCCATTAAAAAGGGTACAATAGTCCATTTTAATAGTATCTGTACCTTAAGAATGACAGTGTTTTGATTATAACCACATGCGGGACTGCATGCTCTTGTGTGTGCAGCGCTCTACTCTCACTCGGTGCTGCAGGTATCATGGGCGTGCCTACCGCTGTACTAGCATTCAGTGACAGCAAGACAGACATTGCTGAAATCGAATTAACACAGGCACTCCTGCCAACTGTCCGTGCCTCAGTGACAAAGCAGACACACAGAGTGAACTATTTTTTCGGATTTATAGTCGTCAGTGAGGATGATCCTACAGTCACCACAAAGCCCGTATGAAAAAGATTTCAAAAGTTTCAAAACTACTACAAACCAAAGGGGGCGACACATCTAACATGGTGAAGCATCACGTCGACAACCATAACGACCTGCTCAAGGAACTTTGAGTATGATAGATATCATGAGTGCATGCCCTCAAATATAAGTCAAAAGAACGTGGTTTACTTTGTGAGAAGCAAACCTTTTTCACCATCGTGAACCAATTCATATTTCTGAAGCATAACTACAAAGCTCAGCAGCTGCAACAGATATACAGTATATACATACACTGCTCAAAAAATTAAGGGAACACTTAGTCATCCTAGTATAACACCAAGTCAGTTTAAGTCCAGGGATATCAATCTGTCCATTTAGGAAGCACAAGTGATTGTTTATCAATTCCACCTGCTTTGATGCAGATGAAAGTGACAACAGGTGCGATGGAGAGGTAACAGCAAGACAACCCCCCAAAAAGGGAATGGTTTTACATGGGGTGGCTACGGACAATTAATCTCTCCTTATCCTTCCTGACTGATTCTTCTCCAGTTTTGTTGTTTTCTGTGTCTCCCAGCACAGTCTCAAAAACATGGGGGATCCACCAGGAGACCGGCCGTCACACGAGGAGAGCTGGACAGGGCCGTAGAAGGGCATCAACCCTGCAGCAGGACCGGTATCTGCTCCTTTGTGGGAGGAGGAACAGGAGGAGCACTGCCCGAGTGCTACAAAATGCACTCCAGCAGGGTACTGGTGTGCATGTTGTTGACCAACTGTCAGAAACAGACTCTATGAGGGTGGCATGAAGGCTCAACGTCCTCTAGTGGGACCTGTGCTCACAGCTCACCATGCTGCTCGATTGGCATTTGCCAGAGAACACCAGAATTGGCAGGACTACCATTGGCACCCAGTTCTCTTCACAGATGAGAGCAGGTTCACAATGAGCACGTGACGGGTGTGAAAGACTCTGGAGACTCCGTGTTGAACTTAATGCCACCTGTAACATTTTCCAGCATAACCGATTTGGCGGTGGGTCAGTGATGGTCTCGGGAGGCATATCCTTGGAGGGTTGCACAGACCTCCATGTCATAGCCAACACTACCCTCACTGCTGTTAGGTACCGGGATGAAATCCTCAGATCCATCGTCAGATCTTACGCTGGTGCAGTGGGTCCTGGATTCCTCATGGTCCAGGACAATGCCAGGCCTCATGTGGCCAGTGTGTGTAGGCAGTTCCTGGATGACGAAAGCATTGACTGGTCCTCACGTCCGCCTGAGCTAAATCCAATTGAGCACCTATGGGACGTTATGTATCGATGCACCCAACGCCGCCAAGTACCGGCACAGACTGTGCAGGAGCTCACTGATGCCCTGATCCAGGTCTAGGAGGAGATCTCCCAGGACACCAACCGCCAACTCATCAGGAGCATGCCCAGACGTTGTCAGGAGTGCGTACAGACACGCGGTGCCGGACACACCACTGAGTCACATTATGAGTTGCCCTGATAAATTTCACGCAATTTGGATCAGCCTGTGATTTCAGTTTTTTTGTTTGACTTTCTTTTTGAATCCAGCCCTCGATGGGTTGATGATTTTGGTTTCCATTGACCGTTATGTCATTTTGTTCTCAACAAATTATACAATGTTCATCAGTAAAGATTTTCAACTTGAATACTTTGTTCATCAGGACTAATTCCGACCAGTCCCTTCACTCAAGAACCCGAGTAAAAAATATGTTTCCTGTTGTGTGCAACAAGACTACGATATTTAAGTCTCAGATTCCCAGTCAATCTCATTGCTACAATAATTATAATACTAACGCACAATTAATAAAATGGCTCTGTTGTCCATTTTAAAATCCATTCAGTTTTGTCATGTCATGTCATGTATTTTTCCATTATTTTTCCTGACCTTATAGTTTATACCATGACACCGTTCAGTATGGGTATCGAGATAATTGGGCCATGTGTCTGATCAAAGTAGTTATTTTGGTATTATGACAACACTACTAGCAACTGGATTTAGCAGTAAGCTGTAGCACAGCCAAGCCTCTTATGGCAAATGCAAATGACAAGCTAGATCCGCATCCTTTAGGACTGTTGTAAATTGACTTTTCTGGGCTTTTCTAGTCTGTAGACCACCGCGCTTTTACAATGTTTGCCTCAGGTCCCATTCATGCACCTTACCTTCTAAGCCACGTCACCCCAAAGTTGTTCGGCTACGTGCAATACATAAAACAGTTTTTACACATTATGTTAAAACAGTTTTTACACATTATGTTACTGATGGTCATCTTGCCACTTTTGGTACATCGACGGTATTTGATAGCATTAGCATGGTAACTTGTTGTCTGCTCACGTACCATTTTTTTAAATGGGCTGGGCTAGTGAAACCTAACGCCAGCATTAACGACTGATTAATCAATCTGTCCATCTTGTCTGTTTGGTTGTTGGGATGCAACCGAAGCTCACATTTCTGACTCAGTAAGAAAGGAATGTTTCTGGCTGCAGTGTTCCTCTGGTTAAAGAATATCATGCATCATTTTCTTTTAAAAATATTCTTGAATCATGTGCGTTCAAACTATTTGATTGACTAGTTGATTTGTTGCAGCCCTACTAAAGATGAGGTCATTATGTTAAGGAAGTGTGTGTGCTCATGTTTACCTGGTAGGCCCTGATGAGCGACTGCACAGCTAGATGATCCTCCACCAGCTTCTCCACATTGGGCTGTGCTCCGACCAGAGAAGAGAGCTGAGGAGCGATGAGACTCGATGCTGCAGACAGACCCAGGGGGCTCTGATAGGCTGCACCAGGAGGAGCACCGGCATTAGCGTTACGGAAGAACACATCCCAAGACTGGAAGAACAGGAGGAAGGAAGGGAAAAAAATAAATAAATAAGCATTGTCTCCTAAATTTCTTCCTTAATGTATAAGCGAGGCAGGAATCATCACCTCTGTGTGTCTTATGCCATGAATCACCACAATGTGGATCTGGACTCTTATGGTCAGAATCTAGAGCACTACAGTCTGGATGTGATGATCAGAAACTAATTTTATGATAGGATCACTATTTATCTAATCATTGCCATTAGCCTGACAGAGCTAGAAATATGACTCCCTGTCCGCTGCCCTCAAGGCACAACTACTACAACTACTCAGAATGAATGCTGGAAAGTGAATAACATTAGTAGGAGTGTAAATAAAGCCTGATTTGTACTCCCTAGTACGACGGTTTCAATTATGTCCACGCCATCAACTATTCCCAAAACACTCGAGCGGGTGCTGTTAGTGTCGGTGAACGCCACTAGTGTGCGATCGGTGGACACCGTTATTGTGGGTTCTGTTGATGCCGTGAGTGCACAATCGCCGGACACCAACATTATCAGGCAGTTGGATGTGGCGTGTTACCGCCCTATCCAACTACAACTACTTTGTGTCTCATTCATATGACAGATGATTAGTGAAAATAGTGTCATTCTCTCACACACACACACACTAGTAAACTGACGGTGTGGTAGCTGGGTTATTTAACCAGTTCAAGCATGAGGACCAGAGATGAGAGCTGTTCAACAGTTCTCCTTTCAGAGGATTTTCACTTCAATAACAGGTGACAGAAGGATGATTTAAGGGCTAGAGGACAAATGACAGCAATCAGTAAACAAAGGTCATACATTTTAACCAAAACACTCATTCACTATAGAGCAAATAACAGCAATAACTTCACAAAACAAAAATGCATATTTAACTCAGGTAAAGCATCCAATGCACAGTCAATTAGAGAGGATAAGCAACGCTAAGAAATTCTGCTTACTTTGCATATCGATATCAGCCCAAAATATACAATATTGCTCATTACAAGAATTATCTCTCTGTTGCCAGAATTCGTATCAGGTATGCGTTACCTGCTCAGGAGAAGCCAACTTACGACTAGGGATGCACGATATTGTCGGCACGACATCGGTATCTGCAGATGTTGGTTTCAATATAAAACACTGATATCAGGTCAACACGCTGATGTGACAAGCTGATGTAATAATGCTTAAATTGCGCGTAAATACTCAAAATTGGCTCCCTTGAGTAAACCCACTGCGTCGACGCCATGTCGCCGTGCATGTACAGCAGGACGTGGGTCATCACGTCTCTTACATGAAGCTGCAGCCTGAGAGAAAGAGAAACTAAACATGTCAGCTGTGTGGGAGTTTTTTAAGGTGTGCCAGACGACTTAAAAAGTTGCTATTTGCAATAATTGCGCTGCATCGATCATGTGAGGAGCCAAGGTGCATGCGTTTAATACAACAAATTTAATTGGTCATCCAAAGAAACATCATCTGACCAGCACAGTGATGAAGAAGGACAAGAAGTTACCCGGCGCAAAGAAAATTCAGCAGCAGCCACGTCTCCAATCATTTAAGTAGTAAATAAAGAAAATTGCGAAAAGGCCGGGATGCTCATTTGTGTGTGTTAAAATCTGCCTCTGACCCTTGACCTATAGGATATACTGTAGAGCTCTCTGTATTTGGGCCTCGTTCGTTGGACTTTTAAGGAGGCTTTGTTTTCACTAGGCTGCTTCTACTTTGTACGCTTTTGTTTGTTTGGTTCCACATCACAGTGCAGAAGAGAATGAGCCCAGTTTAAAGTCATTCCATGGATTGTATGGACACAGAATGAGCTCGTATTTACAGTTAGTTTTAAGTTCAATTTATACAGTATATGTCACTTATATTTGGGGGGAGAAGAAGACAGCCTCCACGTGGCCTCCCCTGCAAGTAGCTACAGAGTAGTTGCAAGGTTGCATGCTCTTAAGCGAAACAAATGTCTTCACATCGTCCACCGACCACAGCCCCAGCGCTAGCGCTTCTCCAGCTCAACGACGAGGTCTCACCATTGCCAAGATCAACATCCTTGAGCAAATAGCCATCAAAAACAACGTGACAGTGATCACCCTGCAGGAGACCCACCAGGAAAACAAGAACATCCTGAGGGTCCCTGGGTACACCCTGGCCGGCCACATCGCCAATAAACACCATGGCATTGCCACCTTTGTCCGCAAAGACATGGCCTGGTCAGCTGCCGGACATTCTCCAGAGGGTGCAGAGATAGAATGGATAACCACCAAAGTACAAGACACTACCACCGTCAACATCTACAAACCACCACCCAGCAGACTGATCCTATCGTCCCTGCCAGATGTCCCAGCCCCTGCCGTGTACACTGGCGACTTCAATAGCCACCACACCGACTGGGGTTACAGCAGCTCCAACGCTGACGGTGAAGTCCTGGTAGACTGGGCCTCGACTGTAGATGCTACACTCCTATATGATCCAAAGGAACCATGCACATTCTACTCTGCACGATGGAACAGCTCCACCAATCCAGACCTGGCATTTGTAAAATGGCATAACAACCAGTCCCTCCCTGTAAGACGCATCCTGGACATGTTTCCCCGGTCACACCACCGACCGTCGCTCATCACCCTTCCATCTTTGGTCCAGCCTGTGCAAGGGGGGGATGCCAAGAGATGGAACTTCCGGAAGGCAAACTGGGCAGGCTTCACTAAACAAGTGAACAAGGCAGCTGCTGGCCTACCACACCCGTGTCCCAACAACTTGAACGATGCCTATGACTCATACTGCAAGATGCTGCTGGCTGCCGCCAAAAACAACATCCCCCGAGGCGTGCGCAAAGCCTACATTCCCTGCTGGGACGCCGAATGTGAACAGCTACTTCGCTCTCATTCAGAAGCGCAAACAGGCGAAGACAGGGATAAAGCAGCAGACGACCTATTCTGCAGGTTAAATGAGAAACGTAGGCAACGATGGACTGAGATAGTGGAGTCAATCGACTTCACACACTCTAGCCGACGGGGATGGCAGACCCTG
>OMNV01013247.1:0-24870 GCA_900303265.1 Brotula barbata
TGTGTCTTTGAGTTAATGATAAGTAGCTGCAGTGTTATTCTCTGGAGCAGCGGGGCTTACAGTAGATTGTGTTCTGCGCATAGAGCATTTACAGTAGCAGCACGGTGGAAAGCTACCCAGTTTCTGCAGTTTTCTCCCATCAAACGCAGGAAAATCGCGTTGAATATCGGTTGAATTAGAGGGATGGATAGTGGGTACGCTGTTTATTTCTAAGGGCAAATGGCAAACTTTACACTGATGCCTTATTTCAGTTTATAGACAATGCTCCTGTATTGGTGCATACGCGTCTGTCGGCACATTAAGACGCGCGTAAAACTTATGATGATTCTCTGATTAAACTCTATTTCATCAGACTGAAATCAACATTAATCAACCTATGCTATCAAAGTTGATTTAATCAATCGTGTAAACAAACTCTTGTAAGCTTATTTACTAATCGAGTAACACACCCCCTGTTCATCAAATGATAAAATCACATTAATCCCATCCATGTATATATCTCGTGCTCTATTTTCCTGTTGTATTTTTGCTTAAAATGGGAGAACACGGGGCACAAAGCCGCGCCGGGTGGTACTTTCTATTCAGCTCGCCTTAACAGTGGATTTCATGGGGTGTTTCAGGGAAGCTGTTGGCTGTGTGGGGATCAGGCGACTCATACAGCACTGTCCATAACAGTAAAGAGCTCAGGGATTTAGCACTTTGGGCTTCAGTTTAACCTACAGGATAGTGAAGGTGACAGTCAAAGCCTCAACAAGACTTTGGAGCACTCCCGTGGCTCTGTGTACTTTATAATCGAGACTAGACATGACTCAGAGCTACTAGAAGGTGTTAAGAGGGTCATAAGTCATCCATGGCTGAAAATAGATAGTATGGTTTATCCTGCCTGGTTAGCTACTTAATCACCAAGCTCCACAGAAACAGGCTATTTATGTCGATGATTGATCATATTAACTGCCAAGGATTCAGTCATGATGCTGCATTTTTTTTAAACTCTCCCCAATATAGTTTCTGACAGACTAAGACACTCCAAAATAATCCAGCGCGCATAAGCCAGCGCAGGTTTATTGTCAGAAATCAACAAAGCGCTCCTACGCCCGGCGAACCAAATTCACCACAAAACACGGCGGCGTCACGACGCGTCAGGGCCGTTTCTGATTTTGACATTGATCGTGAGTTGAAACAGCCAGGTCCCGCCTGAACCCTTTGCTCCTCGTTAAATCAGATTAACACTATTGTCACTGCTCTGTGAAACCCAAATACTACTGTTGCCGGTGCCCTGTGTGTGTGTGTTTCATCACCTCTACTTGTGTAAAGGGAGTTCAGTGGAGTGCGCGAGGGTGTCCAAAACTGTCTTCACCTCCGGAGGCCACTGGTTCTTCAGTAGCAGCCTGACTGCCTCACTGTCAATCCGTCTGTTTGTCTATCTCTCTGCACCCCCCCACCCCCCTCCCTCCTTGTTGCCCAGCCTCCTTGCGCTGTTTTATATTCTGTTCTTGATTGGATGGGGGATGGGGTGGTGGAACAACATTTAAGAGGGTAGCTGGTTAGCGCAGGGCGGTGGAGTAGATTTGGGGTTCGGGGGGGTGGAGTGAGAATTTTTTTTTTTTTTGAAAGGACTACTTTATTTTTCAGCTAGCTAGCCATTGAGTCTGTAATGTCACTCAACGATGTGGAAACCAAAATGAGCCTTGCCACCAGATGTGTTCCAGTCCAGATAGAGACTTGAAAGACAGACGTTTATTGTTTTAGTGCATTTGGTGTGGTTCAAACCCAAACTGCATGAAATGCTGATTGATGGATTTCACTAAAGAATGAGCGAGAGAGAGCGAGGAGAGAGAGAGAGAGAGAGAGAGAGAGAGAGAGAGAGGCATCTGCCTGGTGCAGTTTATTTAACCGTTTCTATGCTCTGCCTGGTGATGAGAAGCCAACAGTGACTGCAATCTCACCGTGCTGCAGGAGCATTTTAAAGCAGATTCATTTTCTTTCCATCAGCGCACCAGTATATAAAACACAACCCACAGTATGGTGGTTTTCTAACGGCTACACGCACCAAAGAGACAAAGACATTACGTCAGTGTGTATCTTCCAGTACACAGTCGGCAGCAGCCACTCTTTGTTTTTGCATCACAACAATAAGCCCATTTTCCCTCTGACCTTGTGTTGCGCAGCTCTACCTGTTATCTTTGCTGCAGCGAAGGCACTGTTGCTGACATTTAGCATCCTCCACGTGCATGCGGTCTGACTCTAGGCCAGGAAGTGTGCTGCTCAGTCTTTTCTGCAACAGCTCTGTCGTTCCCGTTGTGAACGGCGTGTCCTTAATCATCACCTCACAACAGTTTTCCTTGTACCTATTGTTTTGTGATTAAGGTAGCAGCGCATCAACACGAATGCAAAAGGACAAAACATTTTCCCTGCCACGAAACTCTGCAATTCTCCCAGCAGGAAAGCTGATCTTCATTAGGGTAATTGCTTCATTTCATTCATAAACAAATGCTGCAGACCACAAAGTGATTATTCTGGATGCTGGAGATTATGAGTGCCGTTATTGGCCTTGGTAGATTTGTGTAAAGCAGGCTTTGGTACATAAATTAGTGCAATCATTGTATGAGAAAAGCGTATCAACGTTTCAAATAAGCACAGACGGAGCTCATCATCTCTCGCTTTCACACTCACCACTCGGCAAAGATCTCACAGTTCATCCAACAATTTGTTTTTCATTTCGCCTCACTGGGTACATTATAGCCTATGTTTTTGGAGTATCATGAGTTTTTTTTTGCTTGAAGGCCCCGTGTGAAATGGCGTGAGACAGCTGTGAGCAGGAAATGAAACACTAAGGAGAGGAAAGAGAAGGGGGGGACATTTTTTAACCATCTTGACAGGTCAGTGTGTGGACCGTTTGACACATTAAGGGCTTGATTGAGACTCATATCTATTCTATATCAGCAGGTTTCCAAACGACAGTGCTTAGCTGAGATGGATGATGATGATGGTCGAACCACCGTCCGTGTACCCTCCATTCATTGCGTTTCTGATTCTAACACAAAAGTCAGCGAACAAATTTTACATCCTGTTTTTGAAAGTTTTGTTATTTACAACCCAGGGCTTTATAAGAGTATGTCTCCAATTTCTATAATTCTCTATTTCACTTTTTTGCACTTTAGTAATATTTCCTGCTCACTAATATAATATAATTATATATAATAATTATATTTGTTAGCAGGTAGGACCACCCTCAAGGAGGACGCCATGATTGTGCTGAGATGTGAATGCGCTGATGTATCCTGAGAGCACAAAACTTACAGCAAGATTATTTATATCTCAACTGATACCGATTTACAAACTTGTGAGTGCTGGACACATGTCCTCTCCTCACACACAACGTGCAAACACTTTCACAACTCCCCCTCTTCATGACTACGATACATTAGAGAACATCTCTACATGTGTTCATTGTTATATGAATTTTGCACTGATGGATGATTTGACTGGCTGTGTACAAATAGAGAAAAAAACATAAAAAAACAACAAGACATAATTCCACTTTGTTGACAAAAGTTTAAGAAACAGGCCCTGCTTTATTTTCTGATTGCTGTCGCGCATTGCCATAAAATAAATAAATTAGCTCTCATGTCTGTGCTGCACAGCATTTGCACGAAGTGATGGACAGCTGATTTCTAAGACACATTATGGGATGCCTGCCTGTCAGAGTCCCAACATGCCGTGTGGTTTATTTGTTGGCAAATGCACTGTAACCTTTTAGCTTTACTCCTGATGGGTGTTTCCTCAGATAGACAGATTCCATAGGATAAACATATAAAAACAGTGATAAACACTATCTGCACTGTTGAAGAATGCAGCTGTTGGGTGCATTAAGAGAGGTTTGCTAGTCTGGGCAAACATGAACAGTTGTCTGAGCTTCCTGAGGCATGTCCTGTGCAAACACAACTGGAGATGGCTGGTTCCCTCTGCTGCAGGTCCACACATAGAGACCGTTGGCCCACTGAGTACACACACACACACACACGCAAGCATATGCATGTCCACACTGGCATAAATAAACAAACGCATAATGCAGAATGCTCTTACGCTGTGTTTTACACAGCATTAAGCCATTAATTATATGTACGATCACAGTTATTCTGAATTAGTTTACTGTTGATGTGTGTATGGACAGTCAGATTAAAGAGATAATCAAGCTTTAATTATGTGACGTGTTGGGCTTCACACCTTTTGTGGCTTCCTACTGTAATTTGTAAAATCATTACTTGGTCCTGCTCTTTCATAAAACAAAATTGGAGCGTCCTCATTCATGTTTAAATTGAAGACAGACTGACGTTGTACTGATTGTGGTGCTGCATGAATATATTTATGTGCTTTCGATGTTTCACTGTATGCATGTGCCATGTGTCTCTGTGCCAAGCGTGTGTGTGACTCCTCCGTATCACCATGAACCCACAGTCCCTCCAGGCTTTTTAGCCTCAGTCTAGTAAACCAACTCTGGCACATTGGGACTTTGTTCATAATATTTTCATTGTTGCTTTGCTCTATTTCTCAGGTATACCACAGCTTCTGAGTTGATATTCGTTTCTACCCTGTCATTTTTAACAATGACCCAATACGAGAGCATCAAAGAACACAATCTTACTGAAGAGCTGCATTTTATTTAAATGTAAAAGTCGGACAAGGTTACTCTCTTTTTCTTTTCATATCGATGCTGAGCCCGTTTCTCCTCTGCTGTAGCTTTATTTCTTTTGGAGGTGGATGCAAACACAGAGTCACACTCCAACCAACACGTGGAAGCTCGGTAATGTTGTAGTGTTGTTTTAATTGTTGTACTACTGCAGTCATTTTGAGGCTGGATGTTTACCTTGTTTGTTTTGTACCGTGTGGATGTTGATCGTGGCTCTACAGTAGGTTGATTGGCATGTGATGTGTTAGTGCATCTGAACTCAGTGTAGTCACTGTGCAAACAGCATTACTAGCACTCCTGCTTTCATTTAATCTTTGACACAAAAGCGCTGGCATGTGGCTGCGCTTGTGTGTGTATGCATGTGAGGGAGGCTAGGTATTGGTGCATACATACTTGTTCCATAAAAGTGAAAAAATGTCAGATTTTAAGTTGGTTTTTTTTAAAACATTTTTATATGTGGATATTTCAAAACCCACTTTTTCATGCAACCGACATAGTAATTAGCACTTTTAGAAATATATTCTGCATCTCATGGCTGATACCGTCTCTGTGTTTTTTTTTTGGTTTGGTCACCTCAGGGCCATATTGTGGGCCATAGTGTACACAGCATCCACACTGCTGCCAGTCTGAATGTCTGATTTATTTGCCTGCCATCCCATAATTACCCAGTGGAAAGACTGGGAGGACCTCTCTGAGATTATAGTTCGTTTTAGCAGTTAAAAAATAGCTTGGAAGCAAAGATTTGCCAGTAAACTCTTAAAGAGACTTCATCAAGGACTGAAACATCAAATGACAATTTATTCACTGTCCAAATAATGATGGAAGTCTAAATGTTTTGGGGGTTTTTTAATGCGAGTTTGTTGTCTAATTATTCATTTTCCATTTTTTCAAGGGTTATCTTGAGAGGCACTATTAATTGCCGTAATAGAGCTTGTTTCTGCAGACTGTTTGTGCCAAAAACTGTTGTTCTCAATGCATCAAACCTGTCAGATGCAGAGGCATTGCGCTGTGATAAATATCAAATTGATATTTGTGCATATAAACAATTGCCAGAGGCTAGAAAAAGAAGTCCAAAATGAGATATGCTGACCTCCCATCAGACTTTGACAGGACTTTGCTGACGCCGCCATCGGTAATCACCGGCTTTTTGGCAGGAGACAGATGTTAGCTCCTTCTAGGTACACGCCACATAATATTCTTTTAATTGACTTCAGAGAAAGTTTATCAAGACATGCTGATGAAGTTACAAATTGGCTCAAGCAGCTCATCGAGCGAGCCAGATCTCCTCGTCCCTTCGGTTTGGTTTGTTGTACTTTCTGCTGCTCCACATAATGATGAGGGCGGAATAGTGGAAGATTTCAATTACTCAGAGAAAGTCAAGGAGGTTGTTGAAGTTTGAGAAATACAACACGAGCTGGTTGCTATGTGGAGACTGCACCCATTTGGAATGTAATTAAATTGGCTTGGCTGCTTGCCAGTGAAAAAATGCATTCCTTTCTTCTCATCTCAAATGAAAATGTATAGAGTGTTTAGCTGAAAAATACCTGGAGGGAACAGCAGGCTGTTGAATATTTGTAATACAGCTCACATTGTGCAGTTGAAATGAGTTTTGAGATGAGTTATCCGTTGTGGTTTCCCCTTTGACATTTCGAAGGTATGCAGCTTTTGAACCATGGATTTACTGTAATCTATTTTTTTTTCTATTATTGATGTGTGCTTGAGTTATAAACTGTAAATTGGCTCCTCTGCCATTTCACCGTCTGTGCCATATCAGAAACCATGAGGCCATGGTGCAGAGAGATACTTTGTGATAATGTTTATATATAGTCACATGTAAACCCCAGTTGTTCCCAGTCTACATGTGCGATATTTCCACTGCCGCTCCATCCATCTGCAAAATAACCACTCCACGCTGCCTTTTGTGATAAAACACGCTAAACAACACTTACACAACCCTTCCCGTCATTTCTAACGTGAAAATAATTACACACGAAACTCCCACACACATTACAACGCACTTTTTTTGCATGTACGCCACTTTTGAAAGTATAGACCTAGAGGAATGTGCAAAGTTATAGCTATACAGTACTCCGAGTCTGCTGTAGTTTCACATACACTCGAGGAATTTTAAGAAGGAACCTCCCCATAGCGTCCAAATGAAATCTATGGATATCCACAGCACCTCCACCTATTCAGCCCGAGTGAACACAGATAGGCATTGACATTTGCGGATGTTTTGCCACTCACACAGTACAAAGTGATCTTCCTCTTCTGCGAATGACCTCATAACGGTAACAGCCACACAAAAAAGACAGATTACAATCATCACATCTTACATGCAAATGTTTCTGTTTATATTGTGGGGATGCTTTGTGGGTTTTACTTAGAAATATATTCTGCATTTACATTTTAGGTATTTTCCTGAATAATACTAGGAATTTCTAACCACAACAGCGTGATAATAGTCGGAGAGAGAGAGATGTGTTTATCGTAAAGCATTATACAGCTGCCTTTCATCCCACGTTGCCTGATCTGCAAATGGATGGTGCTGCCCTTCTTATAAAATCACACTGGACTGGCGTTATAATAGCTTTTTCTTGTACATGTCCTGTCAAATCAACTTAGACTCTCCTGCTGCTATTTTAGTGTTTGTCACACGGTCAATAGGAGAAACTACAAGTCCACCGGGTTGCTGCTCGACTCCAGAGAGCGTATACGTACATTCTGTAATGCCATCATTACACCATTGCAATTTTCAAAAGTGTACTACCAACATAAGACCAATGAAGTAAGGAGCTGACATGATAAAGCAAATTGGTCAGGGCTGCTGTTGTTGTGGTAATGTTGGTAGGATTGCGTGCACGCCGTACAAAGGCCGTGTGCTGGTGTTTGTGTGTGCGCGCGCTCGTGCTGCACGGGTGATTTATAGTCAGAGGCCTAATCCAAAATGCTCATGACAAAGCCCGCTAAGTGAATCAAAATGCTGCATATCAGCAGAGCCGAGGCTCCTCAGTCTCATGAATGGAGCTGCTCAGATAGAATGAACGGGCACAGACACACGCCAATACACCTCCAGGACATTGACCGCGTGCCACCGTGCTTTCGCGTCGCGCCTCTTCTGCATATGTCAACTGATAAGTCGTGGATTTTTGGGTTCATTGTGATGCCTTTTGTGTGTGCTTTGGCAGATATTGGATGTGTGTGTTTGTGGAGCCTAATTTAGTGATACGGTGTTAAGCAAAGGGAAAAAAAAAAAAAAGGGGAAGGACAGATGTAGATTTTGGCTGCTGTTGTATTGTTGCAAGGAAAACAAAACAACTGACAGAGAGGAAGAGGGGATGGAGAGACAGCTGGCAGAGGAAAGAAGAGTTGAGTTTTAAATGCAAAAACAAGACCATACGGTCCATGAGCGTAAAGTTTGTTTACATACATTTTACAACTTTGATTAATTAATTAAATCCACATAAATGGAAGCCAATTATCAGACCTAGTTGTGCGGTTGTAGTTCACTTTATTTACAGGAAGTAAATGGAAATCAATCAGATTAAGCAACAGCAAGAATTTCCTCACCTAAGATTATGATACAATATTGAGAGAATGACTGCATCCTGTTATTTCCATGTATATGGCTTACACACACTTCTAGGTATTATTGCGGTAGAGATGAAATAGAGTATACTGGTAAATTAATTTTGAAGACAGGGACAGGTTTTTCACAGAATTATTAATCAATTATTAAGTTATTGTCAAATGTAAATGATTACTGCATAGTTTTTACACATTTTTCACATAATGCTTGTAAATAAATGCTTATCTGCTACTGTGTTGGCTAGCTTGCCATTTCTGGAACATTAAAGGTAGTCCATAGCATTAGCATGCTAGCTTGTTGTGTCAATTCGAGCCATTCAAATTGGTTGGACCAGCTAATGCTAACGTTAGCATTAGCGAACAAGTTATTTGTCTGTCTGTGTCTCCGCAATCGGTTAGACAGTAGGAAGGAAAACCGAGATTGTTGCCGCCTCGTTTCAGGTAGACATCTTTGCTATGTTTCACTTGTTGCCATCAGTTTCTAGAGGCCACACGCTCTCTTCATACACTAACTTTGATTTGTACTCGTTTGTAGTTTGGAAGGGTACAGTGTGCATTTTGAAGCTTCCTGTTTCTTGACTTCCTCTTTCAGTGAAATGAGATTTGTTGCATTTGTGTAGTGTATTTGGCAGCTACTGTCACTAAGCTGCAGGAACAATCCAAGCAACAAAAGAACACAAGGGGTAAGCAGGTCTCATGTACCACAGCAAGGTGACATGTGAGCTAATTGAGGATTAACGGTTAATGACTGGAGGAGGCGAGCCCCTCTTAGCGCCAAAGTCTAGCCTGATATTTCCTCCTTGTTTCCTTTCACACCTGCCATGTTTTTTATTTCCGTCTCTCCGGGCTCTCATCCTCTCGGTCTGTCTCTCTGTGTTGGATTTCTCTTCTCCCCCTATTTTCTCTCTGCGGCCAACTCTCATCAGCCTGTATTAGTTGCAAATGCAGAACTAAGTGGCTGTGACAACATCCTCAGACGCTCCAGCTGCCACAGATTTATTGAGTTATTAAAGTTATGTACTGTGATTAAAAACGCTAATTTTCCCTAAATCATGCGACAACTTACATATTTTTTTATTTCAGCAGCTGATTTAATTACATGGAAATGAAACAAAGGCCAATAATTCAACCCATTGCAGCCCGATTGCTTCTCCATACGACGTGAATTACTTCATGATGCAGAATCGTTGTTGGCTCTACTACGGTGTAATCGGATTTTTCGCATTAAAGTGCTCCTTTCGATTGAATAATCTGTATTTTATATAAGTGTAGATGATATTGAACGGAACACGCACGCTAAGTAAACAGAGATCCTTTCAATTTCGCATCTTTCTGCTAAATCAATCCACTGTAAAAACATGTGGTTGGGTCTGCATTTAAAGCACACATTTCAAGTAAAAAACACCAAAAGTTTTTCACTCCCAGTTTTATTATGAATTGCATGCTCATCTATTCTTAATACTTTCCTTTTCCCCAGGGGATTCAGTGTGCTTTCCTTGGCTCATTCTGCCCTCTTATTAAGCATTCATGTATTCGTTTATATAGTGCACAACAATGTACTTTTATTCTTTAAGTCTTACTCATTTTGACAGCCTTGTGTATGATACCTGAATGACAAATATTATGTCTTTGAATTCAGCAGTTGTTTTGCAAGATCCTTTTTCACCGGCTGAAAAAGTCATCCTCATTTAAATGATGAGATAGAACTTTTCCCTCCTTTGATCTTCTGCGGAGCCGTCAGAGCTGCAGCTTTAGTCTGGTTTCCTAAAATCACTGAAGATGATCACCACTGCTTTAGATACTGTCCGACTCTCCTCCAGGTTTCTCAGCACGGCGTAAAAGATTTGTACGATCTGAAGAGGATCTATAGGTGTGAGAGTGAAATTTCCGTACCCACGTCAAATGTCTCTTCCTCTGTGGAAGAGAAGAGAGCGAGCGGTTCAGGCCTTCCAGATGTCCTAGACATAACAGAGGCTTGTCAGCTCAGTGGCCGAGCTCTAAATGGGTCAGTCTCCTCGATATCACACAGCTCCCTCACAATAACCCCACTGTTCTCCTGATATTACAGCACACCAGGTGGCTCACAATGAAAGTCACGGCCTGATAACTACGGCCATGTTTGTGAGTCTTCGGGGGAAAAAAATCGCACTCATTAACGCCGCAACTTAAAATCGACAGCATGACATCGCAAACATCTCATCGGCTTCGAATGCGAACTGCACATGGGGTGTTTTGTTGCACGGTACACAAATGCAGCAAGAAGCGTCTTCGAAAAAAGACGACGCTTATCGATCGGTTGAAAAGTATTTGGCTTGTTTTTACTCGGGTGATACGAATCCTCGATACAGAGAAAATGCATTTCTCATTGATCTGAAGCTAACCTCTCCGAGAGCGGTATGCATGACCGTATGTAACATACAGAATCAACGCTATACAGGGAGCTCGGCAGAGAGTGGGAGGGAAGGAAAAAAAGAGAAGGGAAGGGAGAGAGAGGAAGGGGGTGGGTGAGTGGATGGCAGTTCAGTGATTTCTGATTTATGGTTTGATTACAGTCTTTCCATCCTGCTGAAGATCGGCTGTATTTGCCTTCATCACGTGAACTTTTTCTCACATGGCCTAGTGGTGCGGCAAACTCCAGCTCTGCTACTTGTGTTCTCCTTCAAAATGAAACACACACGTGCACCAACACACACACACACACACACTGGGAGGATGGCATTCAGGCACATACACAGGCGCACACACACACACTGATTGAGAGATAAAACAGAGAATGGCCCTTTAAGTCAGCTGAGCAGTCTCCCCTCCAGCAGTCTGGCAGTCATTCAATACCATTTACCTCCAGGCTGGGAAATAATATTGATATTCATAAATGTACCCAGTAAAGAGACAAAAAAAATATGCACTACAATGGACAGTTGTGATTCGAGCACAGGTGTCCTCTGTCTTGGGGTTATCATATCCTGCTCATCAGTCAACATTTTTTTTTCTTTCTACAAATAAGATACAAAAAAAATCATCCAGAGTGTCCGCACCGTGGTTTTGTAAGAGAAGTAGCCTTGAAAATGTAGACACTGGACCTTTTTTTCACCTGTAGCTGTCTGGATGTTCTCCACTGAGTGCAGCATTCCATTAATAGTCTCGGAGTAATCAGGCCTTGGCTAGAAAGACACGCAGTGGCAAAGTGTGCTCCCTTTATGTGCCATTAGTGTTTTCAACCAGCATCGATCCACCCGCATTTAGACCATGTATTTGCATGAATTGGATGGAAGCTGCACTAAAACAGCCAGTCAGTGATATCATGTCTCCCCAGGCATTCATTGAGCTGCCATTCATCCCTCTTATGCCTCTTACTTCTCTAACTCTCTAATTCTCTAACTGCATATTCTGTATCAGGGGCTCCCAAGCCACACAAGTGGAGAGGCATGTTTAGGTTAAGCTTCTCACTCTGGCTGATCATTCAATGTTATAGCGCATAGCTACATAGGACATGCTCACCAAAAATGAAGATGGACTCATTTGAGTTTCAGAGGTTAAAAAAAATGTTGTTCATTCAAATGACCTGGTCAATAATTGACAGAATAATCTTTTTCAGAAAAAGTACCAAAGTAGTGAACACAAATGGCTACAATTCAGTCTTCCAGGTCATTAATATCCACCTATGTCAGCGCAATACGGACACAGACAATTAGAGAAATGACTCGAAGTTTTATGGAGAAACTGCTCCAGCTTCAGTTTTGTTTACTGGCATCTCTGAAACAGAACAAAATCAGATGTGTTTTATGAGGTATTTCAACAGAACAACTTATGGTACGATGTATGTTGGGTATAGCATGTAAACCTTAAGACTGACACAAAGCACACAACTCAGTGTGTGAACAGCACCTCTGGCTTAACAGATGTGAGTCATTGCCAGCATATGCATAGTTAAAGTCAAGTATAGTCAAGCACGGCCTCAGTCTATACTGTATTCACAGAGTTTATGAGTTTGCGTTTGAGTCATCACAGTCAGCCAGAGGAGAACAGAGTAGAATCGGTTGTTTCGGGCCGTGCCTCAGAAAAATCTCAAATTAACACCATGGGAAAGTGGACGAGCCGGCGGCAGATCCAGCATCGGCAGGTACATTTGAATTTGAATATGAACGGCCTGACTGAAAGGTTATGACCCATCAAGAGGGGGAGCGATCTGACAGAAGCGTGCGGAGGGGAGAAATGTCAGAGTGAGAATGGCAGGAAATATGTTAGTGACAAGGAAAAAGCTGCCCTGGTATTCTAGAGCCCTGATGAGTAAAAATAGGGCATTGGGCAAGAAGGCAGGAAGCCAGCAGAGCGAGGCCTCTAGTAGGAATTTCTTCTGGGGAGCAGAGATAAGGGACTTAACTCCCTCCTGTCTGGGCCGGCCGACATTAAGATGCCACATGTGATCACTGATCACTTATGTTGGAAAGAGGAGATTGAAAAATTGAATAAATGATTTGAGTTTTGAGTGATGTGTACATGTACAGTATATGTCAGTACGTCTGTGTCTATGCTAAGATCTGCGTGTGTGTACGTGCGTGTGTGAGCGAGGGAGAGAGCGCATTTGGGATTTGTGTGCATTCTGATGACCTGTCAGTTATTGAGCACAGACAGGACTTTTTAATTAGGTCAGGACTTGCAATGGAAACCAAAGACCACACATAGGACAGCTCTCTCTCACACACACACACACACACACACACGTACACATACACACACACACACACGCATGCATGCATATTGAGGTAATGGGTAGTGGAAAGTACCGTGTGTGAGAATCTGAGGTTCCTCAGGTTGGAGAGTGGAAGTTAGACAATAAACAGTGGCCTTATCAGACTCTGGGCAGAGCTTCCAACCTGATAGCCCACCACATCACTTTGACTACTAGAAACAAATATGACCTCTACGCCACTCACTTAAACCCACTCACTCCCATGAATAATACATTTTGATTGAGAGGCCTTCAGAGGCAACATTTCCCCTATCAAAACAACAACGTGGTACATCAGGAAAAAAGTGGAGTTGGAATTATGACCTTCGTCCATCAGCCTCCATACTCATCCTGCATCACCGTGATGTTTCGGTTGACAAAATAGGTGCAAAGTGACTACCAGATGTTACCATCATTCATGTTTATTTTAGTGATGTCAACTGTTGAAATGCAGAAATAAAATTAAGATCAGAGGGAATTTATGAATGATGACTTATCAATTATTGTCAGTCTTCATTGTTTAGTCACCAGGTTACCACAGGGTCAGAATAAAGAGAGTGCTGAACTTTTTTGGGCATAATTCAGCTGGAGCATGTGCATGGATGATAATCTGCAGCTACAGTGAGAGAAAAAAAAACAGAAGCCTTAACAAAAAAGAGCTATAAAACTTTAATGACCTTCGAGTGAGAGAGCCTGAAATAATACACAAATAAGAATCAGTTTTTGGACAGCCAGACTTTGAACTGAGTATTACCTCTATGATCATTCCAGTCCTAAAACGAGCATGTTTGCTCTGATGACAGCAGCGCGGTGTGTAAATGTCCTTATCTGTCCTTGTGTCCAACTACTGTCATATTAAGGACACAGCTTTCCTTCCAGCAATATCACAATATGAGACAATAACCTAAATACCTGTCGGATTTTCGGTCTTGTTTCTCTCTCTCTACCTCTCTCTCGTTCTCTCACTTGCTCACACACTCACACATGAACACACGCACACACACACACACACAGCACTCCCTCTTGGTCACTCTCTTAAGTGATTGCTACATTTCATCTCATGGTAAATCAGCCGTCAGCTCGGTGAGCCATCATTATGCAAATGATGGTCAATTCAATTTCGGTTCGTTGGAGGGGGGAATTTCTAATTAGGGTACAGCACGGCACTCGAGATGGAGAAGAAGATGTTGAGGCAGAGAGAGGAAGGTAGAAAGGTGCTGTGAATGGATAAAGGAGAGGGAGAGAGCGGAGTGGAGTCGGAGAAGTAACCATCCACTGGAGACAACATCTGCATTATAATTATACTCTCAGCTGGTTGTGAATCTTTTGCCTCCTTCTTTTCCTGTTGTTTCAAGTTATATTTCCAGTAACAGATGCATGTAAAATTTTTATATTGTCTTCCTTCGGGCAAACTTCATGAAAAGACTGTAAAGTTTTGTCCTAAAAGCTAACACGTGAAAATGATGTAATGCGGCACTGATGCTGGATTTATCTTAGTATTGTGATGAACGGTGTTCATAAATAAGCCAGATGACAGTTTCACATGGTGGGGGAAGGATAAATCTAGCTTTGACTCATCATGCTGTGTCATTTCACACTTCACAGATCACGTTCCAAACGTGTTAACAGGGCACGCTGATACTAAGAGACAATCATATATGTGCTTCACTTACATACAGATTCCAAGAGTTTGGTTAAACCTTTTAAAAAAAATTCACAGTGACATCTGCATTTTGACTTTCAGTTTTACTGATGAAATACTCAACATACAGTTTTGTATTTACTATTTGTGCTCAACAGGACTAACTGCTTAAACTTCTCTTAAAGCCACAATTGGATCCATCTTCATGAGGTTTTATTTTGAAATTAAAGTGAAAGTTTCCAAAGATAAGAAATAACAAAAATTAGAATGCATTCTGGGGAAATCTATATGTAACAACCAACCATAAATGTAAGGAAAAATAAATGCGCCAGGGTTACTATAATTATATAATAATACTATAATTATAATAGTTTTGCATTTTTGAAACCATAACTTCCCTGCAAATGTCACTTAAATGTATCAAAAATCCTTTAAATATCCCTGAATCATAAATTATACACAATATCCAATTTATTCAGCTTTCAAGGGGTTAAAGACTAACATGGTGGTTGCATTAAAAACACACCACCACCACTAACAGTGAACTATTTACAGTATATGCAGGTATTATTATGATTATGTGCCAGTAGGAAACATGATGTGCTGCTCTCAGAATGTCAAAATGGACGTGCAGCGCGTTTCTTTTGATTGGAGCATCTTCTTCCTTGATAATATAACAGAGCAGGAACAGCTCTGAGATTGTCTGTTTGTATTTATTCAGCAGCACACAGGGACAACATGTTCCCAGCAGGGAGGAGAGAAGAAAAGAAACACCAATGGCAAGAGGCCTAATTACATTTCAGCTCCTGTGGTCAAACTGATTCTTTTTGATTGCGTGAATGTGCAGGATTTTGTTTGTACACTCAGGTTCAGTGCGTGTGTGTGAGTGTGTCTGTGTGTCTTAGATGGTCCGTAACAGTCTTTTAGTTTTTGATTTATCTGTTGGTTCGCTCACAGCGTCGGTTTGTGCATGTGTGTGCGTATATGTGTGTGCATGTATTCATGTGGGTGTTTCAGCTGTACATCACACATATTGCAACGTGTGTGGGTGTATGAATGTGACACACACACACATACATACAGAGAGAGAGAGAGAGAACAGTGGATTGGGCTGAGATCAGCAGCTCACCCTGGGCTGTCAAATATTCTGTCAGCACAGCCCAAGAATCACAATTGGACTCTTTGGGAGGCATTAATTCAAAGCACCGTAACAATGCTCTCTGAAACCAAATCAACTGCCTGTAGTCAGCATATCAACTCTCGACTAACTCTCACACTCCATCTCCCTCTATCTTTCTATCTCACTCTGTCTCTCTTCCTTCCTCCGTCTCTCACTCTTTCATTTGTAAGAAGGAAGCCTGTGCTCTCTTTCTCTCTCATAAAGACTTTATCAAAACGAATAATTAGCAAAGCATAAAAGCGTTGAACTGTGAAATTTATATTTGCTGAGGTAAGGAAATGTGGACGCGGCTTTCAAATCTCGACAGTTATTCAATATTCATCTACAAATTCTGCTGTAAAGAAGCCAATATATAATAAAAAAAAAGAATGAAAAATTAATGTTGATTGGCGATATGTGAGCACATTAAATACATTTTACACTTTCCAATTCATAATTTGATCTGAAATGAAATGTTGAACATTTGAGATGTTTTATTCATTTTTGGCACTTTGGTTTTTTTTGTTTTTTTTGTCAGTACTAATGTCAAAAATATCCATTTTGCTCTTTCTAGTTTGAGGAACCACAAGAAAAAAATTATTACAAATTTCCTATAGATTCAGATGAGAAATGCACTGTTGAATTTGCTTGAAATAATCTACGTTTTGTCCATACATGTTAGAAAATATCCACAGTTGTATTCCTCAAATCGTCTGTTTTCTGCCTGCACCACTGCCTGTTGTCACCAGCAACCGAGCGAGGTTGGCTCCGATGGTGAACCACTGTTGGTTGTAAGTTCCGCTGTCGTTACATTTTGTTGTTTTGCAGTCAGCAAACGGCATCAAGCAAAACATTGAATGCTCCTGAAAAACAAATTGAATGAAAATGAAGTGTCTTTTTTTTCCTCTGTGGCAGAAAGAGCAAGGGCACCGCACTTTAATGTGCTCCATCTCGCTTGCTTTTGTGTCAAGTATAATATAAAGGGAACGTGTGTGCGTGTGTTTGTGTATGTGTGTGTAGAGAACGAGAGCAAGAGAGAGACTGACATAAAGTAGGGCGTGCAAAGTTCCATCACCACGAGTTCCTCCTGTGCGCGTTATCCTTGGTAAAAGGTGAACTATTGTTCATCTTTACCGCATATATAGGAGGACGCATAGAGAGGACCGGTTTCGGAGTAAATAGCTGAAGCTGTGATTCTCACCGCTCAGCTGTAGATGAAGTTTGATTTCTTTTTCATGTACTGTTATCTGAACCAGTCCGTATTTATTTAATTTAAATGGGTCCTGAAATTCAAAGTTTTATCCCTCCAGTCACATGTTCTTTGTGCTGCTTTGGTACATTTAGCTGATTCTTTTGAAATTCCCATCATGCCTCGCATGTTCTAGAAGATACACGACAGCCACTAAAGTCTATTTTGACAGACAGACTTTCATCACTGTGAAATTAGTCGTAAATTCTGAGATGCTCACACGGATCACATTTTGGCGGTCATAGGGAGAGATTTGTCTTTTAACTGGTACACTTTGTTTACTAACCAAGGCTGCAGAGGCTTTGACTTTTTGTCACGATATCGGAAAAATAACTTAAAAAAAAACTAAAAAATGTAAAGCTCATAATGGAGAAGAATGCTCCAATGAAACATGCTGACATTCCACCGTTACTTGTCACGTCCTACTGTGGGGAAACCAAATCACTCATTGTACGTAACGCCAGATCAAACTGAGGAGAAAGAGGAGAGGAATAGAATGGAGAATGGAGAAAAGCATACTGATTGGATGGCGAGACAAAGAAAAAGACAGAGAGATGTCATTACCTTCTATTTGTGCATCTCCTGCTTGTGTATTGTGTCCTGGTGCAAACTGTAATTTGTGTTGACAATCATGCCAATGCAAACTAGTGAGGAATTGTACTGTATAATATAGAACGCCTTTGACATTATGGGGTATTGTGTCTGGATTGATGATGTAAAAAAAAAAGAATTTAAACCATTTTAGAATAACAAAATGTAGAAAAAGCGAAACACTTGGCGAAGGCGCCGTCCTCATCAGCACTCATTTAACAGCAGGAGAGATAGAAAAAGAGATGAAGACAAAGTATGACAGCAAAATGGTGTAAGATGACATTTGAATTATGCAGATGAGCATTTAACGAGTCGTTCCCACAATCCAAAGACACAACGCGAGGGGGCTCGTACATGTACACTCATATTCGTGCACGGGGAAAGCACGGAGAGAGTTGCTGGAAAAGCTGAATTCAGCTATAAATAGGTGCTCCTAAAACACTGGGGTCAGCCTGTTATTCCCAAAGGTGTGATCAGTAGTTTGAGTGTCAGTGGTGCCTGCAGGCAGGTAGCCTCTGGGTTCATGTCCTGGTTATGGTCCAACAGCTTAGGAAGACACGTCTCTCTCTCTCTCACACACACACACACACCCACACATGCACACGCACATTCATCTGTGTGTGATCTGTGTTTCTGACTGAAAAAAATGGAAATATGGAAGGCAAATGCAGTCATCTTTAAGATGGCATCTCAATTAATACGGGGAGTTTTAATTTTCTAAATTTGATTTAACAGTGGATTTCAGCTTGCTACACTAAGTTACCCGGTCATTTCATTTTACAAATTTACACCCGACGTGCCCCTTAAACTCACAAACAACCAGACCAAATGTCTAAAACAACAATAAAATAAATACAGTGCATGAATATACAACATACATACGTATTTTGCTGTCACAGATTTCCCCTCTGTTGCTTGTGGTTTTTAGTAATGGATGCTATTTTTATTGATTCACGAGATGATACTGATGCTTGAAATAGTTTATTGAATACAATATTTTTCTCATGAGAAAGTTCAACTGAATAAACACATTTCCTGTGTCTGAGAGTGATCTCCGTTCGTATATTATGTTGTAGATTATACAGTATATATATATATATAGTATGCGCAACTCTTTCCTGTAACTTAAAAAGTTTGTCTTGGTTTTATAAGAATGTTAGATGAGAGGTCTATGAGTTACATTTACAAAGCAGACACTTTCTTTATTTTTGTCAGGACGTTTTTGTTAGAAATTTTCTGGGCAGACGAGGATGAATCTCTAAATGGAGGAGAAAACATAATCAACATAATTCTGCACAGTTGAAATTATACGCAATATCACGCTGGGCGAAAATGTGCAAAGGAAATTGATTCATTGCTATATGCATGCACCAATGTAACATGAGTGCTGTGAGCTTCGTCTCAGACTAAACTGTGCTAAACCACTGAAAAAGTGATTCATTCTCTGTTATTGACTGTTAGACCACCACTGATAGAAATCGGGCTGATATTATGTAATATGTTTATGCAGCGGAAGTGATGTTATAACATGTTCCAGCAGTGGAAATGTCAGCGTTTGCTTTGCATTTACTTTGCGCTGAAGGGATCGAGCGGACGTTTGGAATGAGAGTAATATTGATCCTCATTCAGTCATGCATTGTTTAGTGAGTGACTGGGTGCATACTGTACATACAGTATGAGACTCTGTCTTGGTAATGTATAAACACAGTGTGTGAGTACACATTTGTATGTGTAGATGCATGCGTCATTGTATGTGTTTGTACTTGCAAGTGCTATGTACCATAAATGAGTGATAGGGTTTCCCCATAAGCCTGCCTGGGCCTTGAATTCCTCTCATCGGTGGAGTCCGACGTATGCGAGCCTTTCAGCTAATCTGGGAAGAATGTCGGCTACAGACACACATGTGTTCCATTAAGTCCAGATCTGTGTAAATAATATAACATGCAACAGCTAACATTACAGGTAACTATACCCTGCAGCTGTGCCTTTGGCTTTACAGTGCAGCACTCGGGCTCATAAAAAGGAAAAGCCAGTATTGATGCTGATATCTGCTCGTATAATGAGCAGATGTATCGCAGCGATGTACGCAAATTGTACAGATTACACGATTTTAAAGAATAATCTGCAGGACTTTAGATCAATCGATGAAGTTTCGATCATGCATCTGCGTCTGTGTGTGTGAATTCACATTTATGTGTTACAGTCGTGTCTTGTGTATGAAAGAGGATTAGGGCCAAGTAAAAAAACAAAAACAAAAAACCCCCCAGAAAAAAGTCAAAATTCTGACTTTTGCTCACAAAAAATGATCCATGGCTTGAATTGGATTAGAAGCGAATCACATCCCAACTTGCGCCCTCCCTCTATTGTTAATGCTTCTATGGTCGTACAACCACATTGGCTCTCTGTGTTTATTGTCTGCCTGCCCGACTCAGCCCGATTGGCTCGGCCCTCCAAAGCAACAGGATAGTGTTTGCTTTGCTGTCTGCCTGGGGAAGTCCCTCGAACAGGCCCAGCTCAGAGATACACAGTTCAGAGGATGGCAGCCTCTTCCTGGTGCGGTGCAGCATCTTCCTGTGGCTGCACACCAAAGTTGCTTTACAAACTGCGAGAGACATTTGTTTATTTATTAACTGAAAATTCTTTTGGTTTCCATAGAGAAGAAATAACAGTAACAGAGTGCGTACTGTACCTAATGCACCCGTTCTGGTCAGAAATAGAGTGTGGGTGGGTGGGATTAAAAGACAGACTAAAATGTTTGACTCAGTACTCTGTAGAACAGAGACGGCAAGCAGCTGGCAGGATTAACTGGAGGGTTCACAGAAACCCAAGCCAGAAAGTGAAAGAGAGGTGACATGGGTGAGAGTGTCTGAAGTGAGGACCAGAAACAAGAGAGAAGGGTGTCAGAGAACAAGTGTAAAGAACAATGCTTCTTACACTTCAACTGTTAGGAGCCAGCGAGAATATGCGAGGACTTTTGCCGGTGCCGCACTGGGTGCCAGCGCTCCTAATGAGTCTGTCAGGGCCGGTTAGTGCAGCCAGGGCTGCTTGTGTCCCCTCCAGGCTGTAGACAGCTGTTATTAGCCCCGTAATGGCATGCCACGGGGCCAGATTAGCCTGGCACACTGGAGAAATATCAAACATTCACTTACTGTGGCTACTTTGCTGGCTAAAGCAGCTATTCTGCGAGGCATTTGTTTAGATGCTATGTTGGCAGGCTACCTAACAAGCCGGCAAACAAACACTCTCCGGCGAGACGTGGACTTACGATGCACGAGCCCCTCTGCAAAGAAGAAAGCAAATCTCGTCTGTCCAGAGGATATATCACAGCAGACGGCAGACAGTCGTAAATGAGAACTGCTCCGTCATCATTATGTGAGCCATATCAACAAGATGGCCACTGCTGTCTGCTCCTCCGCTCTCTGCTTTCATAATGAGCAAAGAACGTTAAAACCTTACACAGCAAACACTCTCCCCCCCGCCTGTACGTACTGTATACTCTGACAAGCCTACACCTGTACATTAGGATACTGTACTCCGCTTTGTATACAACACTAATTATGATCTTTCAGTCTGCAGCTTTGTGTATATGTTCTATATATGATGCATGGTGCGTTGAATAAGCTTTTGTATGTGCTGCGCCTGAGTTTCACTACACATTTAAACCCATAAATACAATCTATAATGGTGTATTTATGGTAGTTCCACTATAAAACCTGAAGTGCGCAATGCTCTGTGTGCCTGTAACGCCTAACGTTGGTTTTGGTTGGTTTAGAAGTGTTTTTTCACTTAGTTGTTAAATTTAGTAAATATATATCTCACTGCATAGCAATTTGAAGCCCTGCCTTTAAATGTATCTGCGCCTCTGTGTTGGCACAGGTCTACTGTATGTGTGTATGTGTGTATGCAGTGGTGGATAAAGTACATGAAAGTTATACTTGAATAGAAGTACAGATATATCATCTGAAGAGGACTTTGATACAAGTAAAATCAGAAAACCTGAGTAAAAGTGATCAAGTTGCCGATGTTAATGTTCCTCATCAACAATAAAAATACCAAAAACTTTTTTTTAAATAACTGTACTCAAGTACTGAAAGTAAAAGTAACAGTAAGTAGCTCTCGCTCTGGTATTCACACCTTGTAATAAAGTCGCATCTTTTACAAGAAACAATTTACGCAACATGCAAACAGTAACTAATTAAATAACGAAACTAAACTAAGAGTATAGTTGTTGCTTCAGTAAACTCAAAGTAGTTTTTTCAGTTTTATTTCCATCTCACAGACGGCAGCTTGAAAATATTTCCTATTTTCTAATTCATTTTGTAATGTGTAACCTGTTTTGACAAAAGTAGTGAAGTAAAAGTAGAGCATTTATTAAAAGATAAAATTATTATGTATTATGTTATTTCCTTCAAATATACAATATAGTTAAGGAAATGTAATAATTTGCAATAATATGTATACCCCATTAAAGTACAAAACCTCTTAAAATTTACTGAAGTACTGCAGTAAAATATTTTGACGTCATTACTGTACCTCACTGGTTGAATGAAGGTTGAAACAAAAAAGGGGTGAGAAAGTACTACAAAGTACTAAAGGAGACTAAGAAAAGTGTTGTTCATCTCTATTACACTTTGTTTTCTTCCTCCAGTAATCTACATCGTGGCCTCGTTAGGATCCTGTATGGATTCGGTGCGGCAACACCATTAAAGTCTGTACACAGCAGTCCGCCCTGCACAGTCATCTCCAAATATAAATTTGTTGTTATCCTCTTATTAACGACAACACACAGCGCCGGTTGCGGCATTTATATTAATAAAGCAGACAGAGCGTAGTAGCTTGAAACAGACTCGACGGTTCCCATTACTCACTTGCAATTAATTAACTTCATAAACAGGAGACAGACAAGTATAAATCCAACTGAATTAATTTGCACTCTTGTATAAAAACACTGACTGTCTGTCACTGCCGAACGGTTGAGAGACGTCGTGAGAGAGACTGAACACGAGGGAGAGGGAGATAGTGAATCCTGGGCTGTACCCCTGCTGTGGCTGTGGACCAGCGTGTAAACCCCACTGAGCTCCACCATCTCTCCCTGGCAGGGAGCACTTGTTGTGAGTCATTAGCTTCCCAAGT
This sequence comes from Brotula barbata, assembly GCA_900303265.1. NCBI lineage: Eukaryota > Metazoa > Chordata > Actinopteri > Ophidiiformes > Ophidiidae > Brotula > Brotula barbata. The sequence continues at coordinate 22,782 of OMNV01013247.1, forward strand.
ACTGAGAGCCTCGCTCGCGCTCCCTCCGTTTGTGTTATACAGCCCAAAGCCACATGGGGAAGTGGAGCCACCGTCTAATCATCGACTGTGTAACATGTAACTAAAAGGAACAAGGTGACTACAGTGGAGGGGGGCCCTATACGGTTGATCACTAGAGTAGTTCCACTTTTGTCACTGGGCCAACCTGATCCACGTGTATTCAGCGTGCAGGCTTTGGGACTTTGCTGATTTTTTAGTTTTTTGGGGGTGGACTGTGCTTGAAAGGAACACTTTAAACTCACCCCCCTCCGCCCCGTCTCTCTCTCTGTTTCTCTCTTTCTTTCACCTTCCAGAGCAGATATGGTGCTGCAGACAGAGGTGTGAGACTCTACAGTTCCTTGCCTATGCGTCCCACCCCTGATGGGAAGAGACTGCCCTCTACTGGGGTAAGACACATCTCTCCCTACCCCCCCACACCTTCCACTTACTCCCTCACCCCCTGGTCTTATCCACTGCTACCTGGCTGTTCCTACGTACCACATATACTCTGTAACAGTCACGGAAGGCGTCCAGTGAGTTTGTCCAAATGGATCCACCTGTTTGATCCCTCAAAGGTTTCGTATCCGAAGCTCGGAAATCATGGTCTCATTGAAGAAAAGTCCAATCAGTAAAGACGATGACCAAAGATCATTCTGTCTTTACATTGACCTCCCTCTCTTCTGTACTGATCCCCTCTACCCGTTTGGGTCTCCCAACCATCATTGACCACAATGAGGGTCCCGGTGAAGCACAAAATGATTGGTGGGCCTTTTCACCTCTCGTACGTGTTTGTTCTCATGTGGCCTTTAGGACTACCACTGGGTTTAGGCTTCCTACGGGCAAATGAATGAATCTTGTCATCTAATTACTATAAAAATATGACACCTGAAAGTGAAAATGCACTGCCTCTGTTGACGTTTACATGGACCAGCGGAGGCATCGTGACTGACAAAGTGCTGGAACACAAACTGTACTTTGTTTGTGAAACCTTTTTTTTTCTTTCTTTTCCTTCTTCGAGAAATCTATTAGCATTAGGACAATCATAATTACAATCCAGCTTGCCTTTCTTTTGAAGCACTGATGTGACAAAGGACAGAAAATGAAAGAACAATAGAGAGAAAATAGGGAATTTAATTTAATGTCTCCCTTTTTCATGTTTCACTCCATGCAAGTGCTTTTTGAATTATCTCTTCACTGCTTCGGGGCTCAGTGAGAGAATGGGTGGATGACAGAGAGAGAGAGAGAGAGAGAGGGAGAGAGAGAGAGAGAGAGAGAGAGAGAGAGAGAAAGCTGTGTAATATTGTTGGTGCGCACCTTTTTTAATTACAACAGAGATTGTATTGATGTCTCAGGCCACTTGTCCTAAATCATTTATCAAGGGGGAGAGTGCTAACAAAGCATTTCTAAGAAAGCCAGCCTCTCCCGGGGCCTGGAATCATACGTTATCTAAAGTGAATATTGTTAATGCTGTTCTGTGGAGAGAACCACTTACAAATCATGGGAATGAGTTCCTTGTCAGGATACGTGTGAGGTAGAAAAGATATATGTCTACTTTCATCTGATCTTCTGTTGTGCAAATTCTGCATCTGAATCTGAATCACAATGCAGAAGTCCTTCATAAAATGATGAGAGGCGTGTTGAAAATAACATAAACAAATGTAAAGGAGGGGAAAATGTATAAATAGTCTACGTGATTTGGCAACATGAGGTTTAATCTGGTGTGCAGATAAGAAAATAAAGGGAGCCGTATGCTCAGTTTGCCTCATTCTATGGTTTTCCTGTCATTTCCTTTTGTCTGTTATTACCTGGGTGTAGCCTCAGTACAGTAGCAGACTGTAGCTACAGAACGCATGGAGGAGGAGGAGGAGGAGAATATAAACCACTTAACATGCATGAGGAAACCAGACATTTTTCCATTGCACTTATCAGGTGCTGTGGTGTCAAGGTGCAGTAGGTCCCTGTTCCCCTCCTCCTCATTTCCCCTACAGCCCCTCTCATCCCCTCTTTCTTCCCCTGCCTGCCCCTTTTATTTTCTCCTGATCTCTATCTCTGCCCCACCCCACCCCCCTCA